>JASDQU010028841.1:13250-24305 GCA_032191745.1 Picea mariana
ATGTCTATTGGGATTTTAGTACAAGGTGGCCCTTAAGGTGTGATTTGATTTGATATGATTATTTATGTTATTTTATGAGTTATGTCTTTTGGGATTTCAGTACAAGGTGGTTCTTAAGATGTGATTTGATTTGATATGATTATTTATGTTATTTTATTCGACATAATATGGTAGCATAGTTTTAGATAAGGATAAGGAAACATATTAAACAAACAATTTGATGAGATTGTTTGGGATCATGTTCAATCCATTCTGAAATATTAGAGACAAGTGAGTTATGTCCTTTGGGATTTTAGTACAGTGTAGCCCTTAAGGTGTGATTTGATTTGATATGATCATTTATGTTATTTTATTCAACATATCATGGTAGCATGGGGATATGTTAAAACTAGAATACTCTCAAAGTGAGGGAAAGCAAATGTTAAAATAAGATAAGAAGTGATGAAACAAAAATAAGATGAAGAAGTGAATGTAGTAATATATTTTTCCAACTATATAGTAGAAATAAAATATGTTACATGTGTACACTTTTTAATTCTAAATATCATCTAGAGCTATTCGTTACCCACATATCAAATCATGATTTGTTATTAAAATGAGATAATGTAGAATACAACTTTAATTACTAGTAAATACAAAACCATGTCATTGATGTCATTTAGAAGTAAATTTACATTAATTGTGCACGAAATGAAGACAATGTTTCTTTATAGTGGAGTTCAAAGAAGAAATCTTCATAAATCAATCAGAAGGATTTGTGATAGGACAGAGGGAATGCATGGTGTGTTGATTGAAGAGATCACTGTATAGTTTGAAAGATATCTCCAAAATCATTGTTTTCTACATACTCCTTGTAAATGTGTTGAACCTAGACTGAAAAGATATAGCTAGCAAATGACATACACAGTTTGCAGAGAAAAGATGAAAAAAAAGAAACATGAGAGAAAGAATGGAAGAATTCTCATTAACCAAATGAATGAATGATAATTTACACATGATATACTCTGTATAACTCAACTAATGTGCACTGGAGGAGAAGTCAATGCGCCATAGTGGTGGTCTAGAGTGAAATGGACACACACCAACAATTAGGGGAGTAAACTGCCACCTAGTTTAGTCTCTCGAGCAGGTACGGGAGTGAACTGCCACCTAGTTTGAGTTAACTAGTCTCTTAGTCTTCAATTAACTGACTGAAACATAGTGAAGTGAGGAGGATATTAGGGAATCATGAGTAATGTGCTAGTCTGGTGATGATTCCAAGGACAATGCACATTAACTGGTGAAGAACCCAATGCTGCATGGTGATAATACCAATGTGACATCTAGACTCTACTCAACTAATTAAAGTGAAGTGTGAACTGAAGTGAATATTCTCCTAGAAGAATATTCTCCTTAAACTATAAGAAATTGGATAATGACTAATAAACATAAGAAAAACCTTAAAAAAAATTCTAAATATATATAAAATATCACCAACAAAAATAATAATTAATAATAATGTAACAAATAAATACATAAACGAAAAAATACAAATGATGATTAATAATAATATGATAGATACGTAAATGATATAAACAAGTACAAAATGCAAGTGAGCATACTATACCATAAAAGAAAAAAAGAAAAAAGGAAAAAAAGGAAACAAGTACAAAATGGAAGTGAGCATACTATACCATAAAAGAAAAGAAAAGTAAAAAAAGGAAAGATTTATCTAATAATCAATCAATAAGACTAAGACTTATATATGAAAAGTAATAAGTCCCCAAGCCATAGCCATGCAAAATGTAAGAATGAATGCAAATCTTAACAAAATATCATGAAAGAAAAATCTCTTAAGATACCAAGAATAACCGTTAGGACATAATGATGTCATTTGAGTATACTTTATAATACTTTTATGTTTCTTGACTTTTAGAAAAGGATAAAGAAACAAAAAATATCTTAAAAACAATTTGATGATATGATTTATGATCTTGTTCTGTCTCGTGGGAGACTAGAGGCAAGCTTGTCCCTTCTTTGGTGTGAGAGACTGTCACGTGGTCTAAAAAATACCTCTTTGAATTTAATAAATATTTTTTTTTATTAAAGAGTTTAAAATAAGGATAAATAAACATATTTCACTAAAGGGTTTTAGATAAAGAAACAAAAAATATCTTAAAAACAATTTGATGATATGATTTATGATCTTGTTCTGTCTCGTGGGAGACTAGAGGCAAGCTTGTCCCTTCTTTGGTGTGAGAGACTGTCACGTGGTCTAAAAAATACCTCTTTGAATTTAATAAATATTTTTTTTAACTTTTATTATTTATATATATATTTAATTTATTAAAGAGCTTAAAATAAGGATAAATAAACATATTTCACTAAAGGGTTTTAGATAAGGATAAAGGAACCTATTTTACTAAAGAGTTTTAGATAAGGATAAGGAAACATATTACATATTAAAAAAAAATGATGAGATTGTTTAGGATCTTCTGAAATACTAAAGACAAGTGAGTTATGTCCTTTGGGATTTTAATACAAGATGACTTTTAAGGTATGATTTGATTTTATATGATCATTTATGCTATTTTATTATGTCCCTTGGGATTTTAGTATAAGGTGGTCTTTGATTTGCTATGATTATTTATGTTATTTTATCTAATATACTATGGTAGCATGGTAGCATAGTTTTAGATAAGAATTTGGGATTTTAGTATAAGGTGGTCTTTAAGGTGTGATTTGATTTGTTATGATTATTTATGTTATTTTATCTAATATATTATGGTAGCATAGTTTTAGATAAGAATAAAGATATATATTAAACAAATAATTTGATGAAAATGTTTAGGATCGTGTTCAATCCCTTCCGAAATATTAGAGACAAGTGAGTTATGTCCTTTGGGATTTTAGTACAATGTGACTCCTAAGGTATGATTTGATTTGATATGATCAGTTATGCTATTTTATCCAACATATCATGGTAGCATGGGGAGATGCTAAAATTAGCATACTCTTAAAGAAAGGGAAAGTAAATGTTTAAATAAGATAACAAATGATGAAACAAAAATAAGATAGAGACGTGAATATAGTAATAATTTTTTCCAAGTATATAGTAGAAATAAAAGATGTTATATATGTACACATTTTAATTCTAAATATCATCTATAGTTATTGGTTACCCACATATCAAATCATGATTTGTTATTAAAATGAGATAATGTAGAATACAACTTTAATTACTAGTAAATACAAAACCATGTCATTGATGTTATTTAGAAGTAAATTTACATTAATTGTGCATGAAATGAAGACAATGTTTCTTTATAGTGAAATTCAAAAAAGAAATCTTCATAAATCAATAGGAAGGATTTGTGGTAGGACAGAGAGAATGCATGGTGTGGTGATTGAAGAGATCACTATATAGTTTGAAAGATATCTCCAAAAACATTGTTTTCTACATACTCCTTGTAAATTTGTTGAACGTGCACAGAAAAGATCTAGCTAGCAAATGACAAACACAGTTTGTAGAGAAAAGAGAAACATGAGAGAAAGAACAGAAGAATTCTCATTAACCAAATGAATGAATGATAATTTACACATGATATACTCTGTATAACTCAAATAATGTGCACTGGAGGAGAAGCCAGTGCGCCATAGTGGTGGTGTAGAGTGAGTTGGACACACACCAACAATTACGGGAGTAAACTTCCACCCAGTCTAGTCTCTTAGGAAGTTATGGGAGTTAAATGCCACCTAGTCTCAGTTAACTAGTCTCTCGGTGTAGCATCCCCAACCACCTTATGGGCTTTTCCACGTGAAAATTTTGAGTTGTATACAATATTTAAACACAAAAATACTCTGCAAATGCCCAGATTCATACAACATAATAATAAACTACACATGCAACACTCAAAGAGGAAAAAACCATAAAAATAAATGCATAAATAATAATGCAACATGTAATTTCACACACAATTGACACTTATCTTTGATAAAAATACCACTAGTAGCACATAGAACTTCCATGCTCCTCCCAGCCTTAGACCACACTACTCAAAACTCTCAGCAATGGGTCATCCCTGAGCTAGGACTAAACTCCACCCGGGTAAAGGAATTCTTAACCAGACTGATGTATCTCAGACAACAGAAAAAATTCTCTCACAGGTGCCAACTCAAACTGATAGCCTACAGTCTCTCATTCCCCACATGCCTATCCCACCCCAGGAAATGTGCCCCTTCTTTTCTCAACAGTCCTCCAGTTGCACCATTTCCTTTACGGGGCTTCACCAACAGTTCAGACATGAAGTCTCATAGCCCTGTAGTTGTAGTTTGGCACCTTTGGGAAAATAATTCCCAGCAAGTCTCTCACCCAGAGAGAATTTATCACAAGCCTGACAACCCGTCTCTTCAATATCCCATGGGACTGAAATCCCACTTCCTTAGTCCAACTCTTCAGTTAACTAAGTACATGAACATGGACAGGTATAATACTGGATCGGGTAAGGTACATGTATGTTGCTCATGACAAAGAGGTACGGTGGACAGTTGAAATCCATGATTGCCTTAATGGAGGAATGATTGAATGAATGACATATGCACTAAGTCCAAGCTCTTTATATGCATGTTCCTAATTTGACTCTGATCCTGTTGAGAGCTACTTTGGCCCACTTGTCCCCATCCTTAGAACTTAGGATAAAATAATTATCCATATTTTTATACTTTAAGAAATATCAATATAATATTTATTTTTAGTATAAGCTCCTTATCTTATCCCCTTATCCTTAACATTTACCCCCCTTTCCCTAACTAGTGGATTTTAGTCCCCATGCTCTTTTACATGGTTGGTTTGCACACAATGATGTGTTTTTTTATTAATATTTGCATGTAAATATATTTACATTTACATCACATATATACTTGTTCTTTCTGCATCCTGACTCACCAACCTAAGTAAAATTGTATTTACATTTAAAGTTGGGGTTCGACCTAGGGGTATTACATTCCCCTCCCCCTTATTTATGCATTTCCCTCAGTGCAATATATACACATATGCAACCCAAATTTCAAAAATCCTCAAAAATATGTGGGTATTCCGCCCACATAGCATCCTCGTTCTCCCAAGTTGCATCTTCAGGACCGTACCAGGTCCATTAGACCTTTACTAGCTCTATGGCTCGATTCCAGAGCTACTTGATCTTCCGACCCAATATGCACACTAGATGCACTCGAAAGATGCCTTATTTCTCCACCTGAATCACATTCCAATCAATGACATGATTAACATTAGGTATATACTTTTTGAGCAATGTTGCATGGAATAAATTATGAATAGGCATTGATGCAGTCAAGGCCAACATGTATGCTACAGGCCCAATCCTCTCTAGGATTTCCAATGGCCCACAAAAATGAGATACCAACTTTGAACAATTTCCCAACTTCAAGGAACTTTTGTTGGTCTTTACTTTCAAGAATACATGGTCACACACTTTAAATTCCGTGAGTTCTTCCCTTATCAACATAGATTTTCTTCTTGTCTTGAGTAGGCTTTAAATTCTATTTTATTTTCTACATTTTGTCTTCCATTTCCTTAAGTAATTCTGGCCCAACCACTTCTCTATTTGTTGGGTTGTCCCATCTTACCAACGTGTTGCACCTTCTGCCATAAAGTGCCTCAAATGGGATCATATTTAGAGATGCTTGGTATCTATTGGCATTTGACCAAGTTTTGGGAGTTTCTTGGCCATGTTGACCTATTTTGAGACTTCAACAACCTGTCGAAGCTGGAGTGCAAGATGAAGTAGAGATCACGGGATCTCGGCCCCTTTTTGGGTTTTTGGGAATATGTAACAGGAATGGGATGTCAGCCCATGGGTTTACCCATGTTTAGGCCTATTTTGTATGTATATATAGATGTCTAGGCCATATAGAGAAGTAGTGAAATCGACATCTATGTGATGTAGGCTAAGTGCCAAGAGTTGAGTCTGTGTGATCAAGGCTTTGTGCATTTTGTGTAAGACTTGTAAAGCTAAGTGCAAGTCCCTGTGAGAGAAAGTAGAAGGATTTATGTTGTAGCTCAAGGAAGAAGGATCTAGAGAGTTGCGTAGATCTACTGTCTTGTGCGGAGTAAGGGTTTTGAGGCTCTGTGCTTGTAACTGATTGATTGAAGACAATAAAGAAGAAGAATTGGTGGACGTAGCCCCAGGAGAGGGGTGAACCACATAAATCCTGTGTTATGATGCTTTGTGCTTGTCTTAACGAGTTTATCTCTTCTTTTGCTAAGTGCTTTGATGTAGTTGGATAGATCTACTTGCTTTGTGCTTATTATACGTGGGAATTCTAGATCTGATCTACATGGCTGTGTTTAGTTCTTAATCTAATATATTTACCTATGCTAAGTGATTGGATACAATAGGTTAATGTGAATATTGCGAGGCTCTGTTTTATCAGCGAAGTAGATAACGATTGTATATTAAGGAACTGAAGGTGCTAAGTGTTTGATTAAAGTGTTATAGTTACAGATATGTATCCCAGCTAAGGTTGCAGACACTTGAGTCCTGCAACCACCCCTACCTCTACCTCGGGTGAGACTTCATCCGCTTCCCAGGTGTTGTCGAAAGGGCCGGTAGTTACAGTTTTTTTGGTGCATTGTTGTAGCATTGAACCCTGGGTCTACCCATGTGCCAACAAATGGTTCCGTTGTCGGGACCTGAAACTGTGATTGTTGGGAACTAAGGAAGAAGAAACTTTGTGCAAAGATCTGATCTGAAATTGTGATATCTTTGTGCGTAGATCTGTTTCCCTAGTGCACATCATTTTACTTGAACTATGAAGCTTTGTGCTAAAGAAAGAAGGTCATATCTGAAAGAAAAAAGCCTAATATAAAGAAAGAAGATCATATATGAAGGAAAGAAGAAAGATTTGAATGCTTGGCACTCTAAGAAAGGTAAGAATAAAAGAGGTAAAGATCTGCAAGCTCTGTGCTCTGATAAAGGTAAGAATAGTTAAAAAATTTAGATCTGGAAGCTTTGTGCTCTGTAGAAGTAAGATAAGTAGAATTTTTTGTTTCTAGAGTATGGATCTAGGTATGATTGATAGGATCTGTCCTAGCCTGAAAAATAGGGCACTAATAGATGAAAGAAGGTTTGATATGAATAGATATGACAAGAATAATGAAAGATGTGTTATACCTATGCATAGAAAGAATGTTTGGACTAACAAATAGATGCAGGATCCTAGAAAGAATTTATTGCAGGTTAGCTCCTATGATCCAAGTGCGCGGTACAGGAGAAGTTGGGGATCATTTTAAAGAAAGAGAGGATTGGCCCTCTGTTATAGTTGCAGAAGACGAGGACATCTTGCTAAGGAATGCCCTGGAAGAAGACCTAGTTGTCTTTGTTGTAAGGTTATGGACCATGAAGTGTTGGATTGCCCCAGAATGATTGTTAAGCTTCAAAGTATGAACATAAGACAAGAAAACCCTAAGCCAGATTCAAAAACTAAGGCTATAGAAGAACCCCAAAAATAATCAGAGAAGGCATTACTACAGATGAAAGACACCTTGGATGACCATCGACATGTTAGACTATCAGAGATTTTTAAAGACAAGGAGTGCCTTGAAGCAAGAAAAGGGGACTTCAACATTGACTGTGTTCTAGATGAGGAAACACAAGTGAATATTATGACAGAAAGAACTTGGGAAGCTATAGGAAGGCTTGTTATGATCCCTTCACTAGGAGGAATAGGGTTATTCAGAGGAAAGTTGGTAAACTTATGTGGGAGGCTCGCTCAGATACCTATGACTGTCAATGGAACTTCGACAGAGGAAGATTTTGAGATTATTAATTTTATTGAAGACAACACCCCATTTACCATGTTAATAGGAAAACCTTGGATTGACAGAGCTCAAGCCAGATGAAGGGAAGAAGAAGAAGCCTTAAAGCATAAGAAACAAGACTTAAAATATTTCATGGCTAAAAGGATCGCACAATTGATTGAAGAACAAGAGAACATATCGAAGCTATTTGACACTAGAGACCCTGATGTCGAAGTTGTAGGAACATCAGAAGAATCYTRGAAGACTGAAGTACYTATYCCAGACAAAGAAAAKGTATTACCCCTGAGTCCTAGGAAAGAATCTCAACAACGCGCAGTAACTATGTTAAAAGAAGATAAGAATCAGAATGGAAAAATAACTACCGAGACAAAGCTCACTGGAAAGAAGGTGAGGAAACAAAGTAATAAGAGAGCTAAGTTGCAGAAGGTTCCAGAGGGAACTTCGTAGAGAGAAAAATTTCAGAATTGGATCTTCGTCGGGATATCAGAACAACGACACATGACACTTCTCCATGGTGAAGCAATATAGTCGTTGGACCCGATAGATCCGTTCAACTTCCACTCCAAATGGACAGAAAAGTAATAAAGGTTCCTCATGAGACCGTTGGACTGCACCATAATGGATTGAACAAGAGTTAATAGGGGCTCATAACCGTTGCAAGTGAACCATTGCCGAGTTGCCTATTTATCACGTTGCGCTATGCACTGAGAACACTTTTGCTAACTAAGAATTTGAAGCCCGTAGACTGAACAAATTGCATACAGTGATCATTTCTCCCTTGCTATTATTCCAGTGCAGTGTCTAAGTCCATCGTGACCCCGATAATTTCAATCCCGAGTGCGTATGTCCGACGATCTCACCGTAGTTGAAGAATCAGTGACAAGAAGTTCTCCTCGACTTGATGACTGAAAGAGTCATGTCGGAGAGAGGAATGTCTATAAGTGTACAAGCATCTTCAACGAGAGGACTACAAGCCTCTCCGTCCACTGCTCGAGCTGGACCATCCCGGCCAGCTGATGAGAAATGAACGAAGCACAAAGACGATATCGCAAATGCCAAGATGATTCTAATCATTTTACCTGCCTATCTACCACCTCTGAGTGGCGCAATAAACTGAGATAGTGTGCCCAGAGACTTTGAATATGCATTGGTCATTGTGTACCTTCCGAAAGAGGTGCACGTAATTCATGTTGACAAGGATAAGCTCGCAGCATTGAAGTTTAGCAACTTCAACCTCAGCGATAGGAAGGTTTACAACATACTCGCCCCACATAAGTATCTAATGAGAACAAAAGGAAAGAACTCAAATATTACCCCTCAGTCATGGACCCAGAACCTCGCGTAGTCCACCTTACTAAATGTTATGAATATTCTACACTTCGGGTGACACCAGGAGGTGAACGCATGTGTCAAATTACTGGTTTTTTTTTTTTAATGTCTGGAGGAATCAGCAACTAGTTGGGCACGTGCTCGCGTTAGACGTGGCCGTGTTATCCAACTGCTACCACTATAACCTCCAGGTGTGCCCACAATGCCCCTTACGCGGAACACAAGGTAATTCGGGGGGAGTTGAACTCGAAACCTCATGGAACTTCATTTTCACGGCACTTGCCAATTGAGCTGCCCCCCCGGGGGCATGTGTCAAATTACTGTTATCTTGCTATAATGGAGGTTATTTTTGGTTGAACTGTCGCATTACAATGGATCTGACATTGATCAATCGGATCACAGGGCTAAGCATGCAAGGCCCCGACCCACATGATTTCTACCATGGAAAGACCGTGGATCATGCTCTCGCCTAGAGGATAAAGGATACTTACGGAGATGTAGAGAAGGGAACGCGAGGCCACAAGGTAGCCTCTATCCAGAATGGCACAGTTCACCTAGCCTGTCAACTGATCGCAGGGAAATTAGTTCGTAAGAACCATCCCACCCAAGTAACCGGATTTGTAGTCGACTTCACAGGGAAGTACGTGGAGGGCCTACACATGAATTGGGAGAAGTACTTGGTGAACCAGTTAGAACTGAACTGCAGGGAAGTGCAATACCAAGGATATGAGTTCCACTTCATTTGGCTTCTCATCTTAATCACGTTCATCACATGGGAGATGTCGAAAGGTGCGACCTTCCCGGACATCGAAGCCTTTGAACCACTAGTCAGGAAGTTCAATACACTATGGTACTCCAGTGACATGAACAAGCAGTGGCAATCAAATGTCGCCTTCCACACTTATTATACCCAGCTAAAGGCTGTTATCCATTATGAGCTTCGTATAACCCCGAATACACTCCAAAGGTTTAGGCCATTGATGAAATTCAGCGCAGACCACCATTTCATCTATATCACAACGCGCGCTGATGAGCATAAACAACAGTTGCATTCATACTACAAGTTGACAGAGGATGACTTGGAAGAGATTACCAAGGAATGGAATGCAAAGCTCCTTGTTCCAGCGAACCCTATGGAGATTTCTGATGTTGACAGTCCAGAAACTGCGATGGATGCACCTGGACCAAGCAATACCAAGAAAAATGAAGAATCCCAAGATGTCCACAGTACCTCGGCAAAGACTGCTTCTATCTCACCTGAGTAAGGAGGTGATGACGAAGAGATAGATGGCATAGAAGTGGAACAAAATAAAGGCGAGGTTACATTGCCTAGAGATGAGGAGGACCCCTTGAAGAAAATGAAGGTTTCCCCTCCGAAACCTTCCTCAAGGAAGAAATCAAAAGCAACCAATGTTGGTTGTGGAGCCTGATTATCTTCCTAATTCAGAGGTCCTTTCTTTCAGCCGTGTTTATACCCCATGAAGTATTTACACCCCAGAAGTATGTACTCTCTTCCACACGGAGGAGTGCAGAGGGGGGGTAACCCCTCTGTGGGGTCCGCGGGGGCTATCCCCCTGGTTGGGGGTTCTGGGGGCAAGGGGCCCCCAGCAGGGGTTCGGGGGTGAAGCCCTCGAAGCAAAAATTGCCTTGTAAAAGTATATTGTAATTTCATTGTAAATATGGACCGTTCATTATAAGTTCGCAGATCTAACGGTAGAGATTATGTTAGGGTTTTTTTCCCTAGAAGGCAACCCTCTTTTATGAGGGAAATTTATTGCGGCTATGGATGATGGTGAATATTTCATTCTGAGAGAGGAGACTATGAGAGAAAGAAGAGGAAGTTACAGCAGGTTTTGTTGTAGGTTGTATCCCTTCATTTGCTAGATAATAATAAAGGAAGGACCTGGCAA
>JASDQU010028842.1:0-24744 GCA_032191745.1 Picea mariana
AATGGCATTGTGCTTATGAGATGTGAGTGGAAACCCCACAAAAAAATCCATAGAAATGATTCCCATTTGGACATAGGAACATCATGTGGTTGTAGGAGGCTTGTCGGGTGGTGGTGGTCGGCTTTCATTTGTTGACACTCTAGGCACTTGGCGACGAAATGGACTACATCTTGCTTCATGCCTACCCAGAAGAAGAGCTTCCTCATGTCTGTGTACATCTTCTTCACACCCAGATGTGCACAATAAAGTGCTCTATGGGCTTCCTTTAGTATGATGCTTCGAATATCCCCACTTTCGGGGACGTACATCCTTCCTCGATATCTTAACATTCTGTCTTCTTCCAGACTATATCCTTCATACTTTGGACCTAATTGCCTCCCACTCTGGAGGTTTGAAGTAACCTTTAAATACCAACTATCTCCTTGGAGTTGCGTCAACACACGTTCCCTTAGATTGACCTTTAAGGGTACCAAGGATAAGACATGTGGTCTCCTACTCAAGGCATCTGCGACCACATTTTCCTTTCCCTTGATGTATGAAATAAAAAAATCGTACTCACTCATAAACTCACTCCATCACCTTTTCCTGACATTCAGATCCCTTTGAGTGAAGAGATGTTTTAAACTTTGATGGTCCATTTTGAGCTCAAAGTTTCACCCCACAAGATAGTGCCTCCAAAGTTTCAGAGCTAGCATTACAACTGCCAACTCCAAATCATGAGTAGTGTAAATCACTTCATTTTTCTTCAACTTCCTTGATGCATAAGCTATCACTTCTCCATCCTACATTAACACGGCCCCCAACCCTTACTTCGAGGCATCCGTACAGACTATGAAGTCCTTTTCCATATCCGACACTCATAGAATTGGTGCACTAGTTAGTAACCTCTTAAGCTTGATGAATGCACTATCACATTGTTCTGTCCACTCATACCTGACCCCCTTTCACTGCAAAGTGGTTATGGGTTTCGCTATTTTATAGAACCCTTCCACAAATCTCTGATAATAACCTGCTAGCCCCATGAAGCTTCTTGCCTCATGGGCATTTTTCGGCACTAGACATTCCATAATGGCCTTTACCTTTTCTCGGTCCATGGAGATTCCTTCACCGGAAATGATATGTCCTAAAGAGTGAATTTCTTTCTGGAAGAAGGAACACTTCGACAACTTCCCATACAATTTGTTCTCTCTAAGGCAAGACAACACCACTCGTAAGTGTTCCTCATGCTCTCTTTCATTTTTGGAATAGATGAGGATGTCATCTAGAAAGACTTGTACAAAATGGTCTAAGTACTTCCGTAATACTCCATTCATGAAGCTCATGTATACAGTTGGCTCATTGGTTAATCTGAAAGGTACTACGATGAACTCGTAATGTCCAAACCAAGTTTGAAAGGCAGTTTTAGGAATATCTCCTTCCTTAATCCTTAACTGGTGATACCCTGATTGCAAATCAATTTTTGAGAATACCGCTGCTCCTTTCATCTGATCAAAGAGGTCATCTATTCGCAGCATTGGGTACCTATTTTTCACTGTAGCACGGTTCAAGTCCCTGTAATCTATACACAATAGTAAGGAACCATCTTTCTTCCTTACAAAAATTACTAGTGCACCCCAAGGTGAGACACTGGGTCTTATTAGTCCTAAGTCAAGTAGCTCTTTCAACTGCATCTGTAGCTCACAAAGTTCTAGCGTTGTCATCCTATACGGAGTTTTGAAAATTGGTTCTGCACCAGGTTTTAGCTCAATAGTGAAATCAAGCTCCCTCTCAGGAGGTAACCATGGTAACTCGTTCGGAAAAACATCTTTAAACTATGACAATACTGGGTATTGATATAAGGAGGGTCCTTTCCTTACACTCACTTCTTCCACTACATACAATCGACACCCTTGCCTCATGCACCGCTTAACCTTCATAGTTGAGATAAAGCGTAAATACACCTTTCTTCGTACACCCTGGATCTCTACTGGCCTTCCTTTGTTGTCAACACAAAGCACCCTTTTTGCGAAACAATCTACCATAGCTCGATGGGCTTCTAACCAATCCATTCCAATGATTAGGTCATATGCCCTGAGAGTAGTAACATAAACCTTCAACCTGTTAGTACACACTCCCAGGTCTACTATACAATTATCAACGCTAGGTCCTACCGCTTGTTTTTCCCCCGAGGCCATCTCGACTTGTTTAAAGTCATCATGCTCGTAGGCTGCCAACCCACTCTTTTCTAATGCAGATGGTGAAATGAAACTATCTGTAGCACCAGAATCAAATAAATTCTTAACATTGATATGATTTAGCGTACCTGATGACTCCACCACCGTGGATTGATGTTCTGTCTGGTGATTATTAACTGTTGCATAAATCTGGTGGCTACCACTTGCTCTTCCCATCGGGGCCTTTCCTTCTCTATGCACAAATCCTTATTGTAACTCTGGGCAGTCACACTGGTAATGGGTTCCTACGCATCCCCAACAGGTAACACAGGATTGAACTTGTGCACTATTTTGTGACTATCTCTTAAATGAGTTCCTCCCCCTGGAACCCCTGCCCCTACTAGCTGTCCCCTGAGATGGTCATGGACCTACCTGTGTCGGTGATGAACGAGATGCTGCACTCACTGCCATTGAAATCCCTGCGGCTATTGTCCTTGGTGAGACTCTATTACCATATGGAGGTGGCCTTGAGCCCCCTCCCCTGGGAAATTTCCTAGGGGCCTTCCCCTCGAATCTAGGACGATGTGGAAAGGTCGGTCTCGTACCTCCAGTTAAGTTCATGTGTTCCTCCACATAACACACATTTTCCACTACTTTTGCTACTGAAGACGGTTTCCACATCTGCACCATAGCCCTTATCTTAGGGTTTAAGCCATAGACAAAGTTTTCTGCTTATCATTGGTCATTATCCATGTATGAAACATATTTGACCAATTCCATAAACCTGATCTCATATTCTTCTACGGTCCTGTTTCCCTGTACTAGAGCATGAAATGTTCCCACTTGTTGTTCCTCGTAGAAAGCCAGTAGATATTTCCTTCGGAACCTCTCGTTGAAAAGTTCCCAAGATATGGTGTCCAGGGTAAGATGCAGTTGCCTTTCCAGGTTTCCCCACCAGTTCAAGGCACTGTCTCTCAACTGAAAAATTGCTATCTTCGCCTTTGAAGTGGACACATAGTCTCTTAAGGAAAAACACCTTGTCATGCCTTCCAACCATGCCTCAGCACTTTCATTGGCACGACCCCTAACAAACTACGAAAGTTTGATCTTATGCAGTTCTCTAGTGATTTCTTCAGGTGGAGGTCCTCCCCCTAAATCCCTTGATGCTTCTGGATTACCCATTCCATATGGTGGGGGATCCACTTTGATCAGTTGACACCCCTTTAAAGTCTCATTTATGGCCTCCAAAAAGCGCAGTATGAGAGCTAGTTCAGGTGATGGTGGTGGCGGTGTGGACAGTCCCTGTGATGATGCCCCTCTACCTTTATTTCCTTGAGTGACGCATACCTATCAACCCTCGGGCCGAGATCCGCTCACAGGATCATTCTTTATCTTCTTGAGCCGGATTGGCTCTTTCGACTCCCTGCTGAAATCTCAATTTCAGTCGATCCACAGGTCCTTTCCGAAGCTCTCCTGTGCAAACAACACTAGGCACGAGCTCTGCCCTTTTGTGTGACCACAATGCTATGACCAAGGCCCAATTCCAAAGGCGCTTGTTGCAACTCACAACTCACGAGTTCATGAGTCGAGGCTCCCGATCTTCTCTTCCAATCTCGCAATACCCAAGATCACAAAATGGGTATAGATCCTCTCTGTCAGCGCCCTCCACGCATGACCACTGGCTAAGCTTAGTGCTAGCTCCTCTCTCTACTCGCCACTTCGCAAGTTGTGGCATCCAACCTTGGTACCTTTCTTTCACGAAACCCCAAGAAGCGATGTTGACTTTTCTCCTCGCGTTCTCGCCACTCGCGACTTCGCAAGTCAAAGGGTTGAGATCTCATGCTCTTATCCCATGAATCCTTGAGACACGAGAAGTCAATGAAGCGTTGACTCCTTTTTCCAAGCGATATGTGTCCACCTGTCAATCATGCGGGCCCCACCTTGTGTTTCTTCCACGTGTCCACACTCGTGCCTCGGCTCTCGGCACTTCACGACTTCTGTAGTTGAAAGTGACCCCTCTCAACCTCCGAACCCCCGAATGCACGATAGGCAATGGGGTTCCTGATCCAATGGTCCTCCCTTGACTCGGATCCAATGGCTATCTCCTCTCCTCGTGACTTCGCGACTTCGTGACTTGGAGCACCCAACTCTTGGGCCCTCACCCTACGAACCTTCGAGTTCGTGAGACCCGAATCCTGGATCTCTTCGGCACTTTGTTGACTCCGCGATTGTTGCCACTTGTCCTCCTTATATGGACGACTGCGATTCTCTCACAAATTTTCCACTCACGACTTGGAGCACCCAAATCCTGGGCTCTCACCTTGTGAACCTCCGAGTTCGTGATAGCCCTAGATCTCTGCCACCTGTCCTCCTCAATGGACGGTTTCGATCTTCTCGCGACTTCACCACTTGCGAAGTTGAAAGACTTCCCTCTATGACTCTCAATGTCTGAATCCATGATATGGGCGATCTCGCGACACGCGTCCGCTCTCAGACGAATGGCTCAGATCTATTTTGTCTTTTCGCAATTTCTGATGTCGAGTGCCCGGACTCCCATCCTCCGGATCTCCAAACTCCCAAATGCCAACATCCCGATATGAAATCCTGCTTGGGGCTTTCGCTTCTGTTGCTCTTCACATGAGGTTTAAACCTCATGCAACTCTCGACAGATCCAACGGTTGTCGGCTGTTTAGACCAAGATTTGATGGCTCAGACCTATCTTCCCCTACGCCTTTCCTATGCTACCTCTTGGACGTGGAAACCTTCAATGGTCCAGATCTTTTCGGTCAATCCAACGACAACTATTGCTCCTGCTAAGCCTTGGCACTTTTCTTCCAGAATTGGAAGAATTTCAAATGCTCAAAGGCCTCGACCTTTGTTCTCCTTTTCCTGCGAGCTCTGCAACTTGAGTCCTCGCCTGCGCGTATAAAACCGTTGCTTCTCTCGAGCATAGCTCCTGAATCCTTGAAGGATTCTGACTTTTGCGCTCCTGTAGATTCTTTGCACACACAAAGGTGCTATCCCTTCTGAGCTTCTCTAAGACTCAGACCTCTAAGGAAAATATTTCCTTCTTCCTTATCCCTCAGATGGAGAAGTATGATGCCCTCCTGGCACTCTGTCTACTCAAGCAACCTATTGCTGAGTCTTTCAGGGTGTTCAGCAACCCTACGAAGATCCTTCAGTGGACTCTTCTTCTATTTTCCCGAACTCAAAGGAGTTATTTTTGTGCACTCTAGCACTTACTCAATGCCCTCCTGGCAGAGTATCAAGAATCCTCAGATGATTCTTGCTTCTAATGAACTCACAGCAGAGTTCTTCCTCTGTGCACTCCTTGCACTAGCTCAATGCCCACTTGGCAGAGCTTCACAGAACTCCTCAGAGCTTCTGTCTTCTTCTGAACTCACAACTGGGTTCCTCTGTGCACTCCCTTACACCTGTTCAATGCCCACCTGGTAGAGCTTTACAGAACTCCTCAGAGCTTCTGTCTGCAACTGTGTTCTCCACAGCCTTGCCTCTTGAGGCGTTCAACAACCTCAAAGGTCTTCCTCTGAATTTTTGATTTCAGCTACTATGCCCTCCTAGCACGTCTTTGTCTGGCTCCGCAAAGTTCAGAAGTGCTTCAATGCACTGGTATTCAGAGACCACAGTACTCTGTCACGCCCTCCTGGCATGAAACCACAAAGAACCTCTCAAGACTGAAATCAAAACAACTCCCTGCAAATGCCTAGCATACATCTACAACATAAATTGAACAGACACAGACATTCATTCAACACAGGAAATATGTAGGAAAAACTGTTGTTTGTATTAAATGGAAAATGCATGTTTACAAGGGTGTTATGAGCGTAGAATTTAACAGAGTCTTGGCTTCTTCTCTTCTGCTCTCTCCTTCTAAAACTATTTCAAAATGATATCGAAATTGATCTTTTACAAGAGGGGCTCTTTGAGCTCTTCCCTCCAATCCATCTACCCTATTCAATTACATTGAATGGGCTGTCTAGTCCATAATCAGATCTAGATCTCAGCCTTACAAACATTAAAGGCCTACCTACTCTAATGCCTGCAAAAAGGCACGACTTCATAGCTCAACAGCCTAAAACATTAAATTACATTCAATTTAAAAATTGAAGACGAGGGTTGCACCTCTCTTCAACCTTGAGTGCAAGCGCTGACGTGGTTGGCTGGCTGGCTCGCTGACGTGGAGAGATGCTCCTGCATCATCGAGTCCTAACCATCCTGTATAATTTAATCTACATCAACCAAATTTGTCAGGGTGAGTTCAAGGACATTTCACATTTGTGCAACTTAAACTAGAAAACATGGTTAGGCGTAAGTTTTTTTTACTTGTCTGTAAACAAACGTTACTCTCTTTAGGGGAGTGGTTAGGTTAGGGTTAAAGCATCTAAGCTTGGTGTCACTACCTAAGAAAACTACTGATTCCCTCTCCTGGTAGCTATGCTAGCATCACACCACACTCGTCAATTCCTCTAACTTACTTTTCTAGTGTGCATGAAACCCCCTCCCGCTTATCTTGGTATAAGTCCTCAAACTTTCGTTTAAAACTAATTAATGTGATTTTCAACCTAATGTTGATTAATTATTAAGAACTAATGAGTTAATAACCTTAGTTTTAAACCTATATAAGTTTAAACCTAAATTTAAATCTATAATTTAAATATAATTTAAATTAATTTAAAATATAATAACAATTTAAATCTTTAATTTAAAATATATATTTTAAATTATATAATTTAAATATATATACATAATTTAAATATTTTTAATATATATATATATATATATATATAATCTATTCAAATTTAACTAATTTAAAACAATTCATATTCAAATCTAATATAATTTAAACAATAATAATAAAAAAATAAAATAAAAAATTAATTAAAAATATTACATAAAATTAAAACAATAAAAAAAAATTAAATTCGAAATGGGCATCGTGGGTCCTCGCATGAGGCCCACGTGCCCCCCCTACCATCGATTCACCACCTAAAACCCTAAACGCACTCTTCCTGGGTCTCTATCCCCAAACCCTAATCAATCTGCTGCCTCTCCACTCTTGACTCTCCCTCTTGGCAAGCTCGACAGGCTCGACCTGTGGGTATCCTAATCAGAGGCTTAAAGCTTGGTTTTGGATGCGCTGATCATAGTGGCGCCCTCTCGTGGGATCCTCGGCGCTATGGTGTTGGGCTTTGTGTGTTGCGTGGCTTTCTTGGCGCTCAGTCTTGAGCTCTGCATGGAAGCTTGAATTGTTTCTTTTTAACCCGCGTTGTGTTGTGTTGCAGGTGCTTGTCTTGGCCCATGACACATCTCAACTCCTTTGTTGGCTCCTCCTCATTGCTTACCGCTCAGTCATGGGCGTTGACTTGTGCCTGAAATGTGGTGTGTTGTTGTGGATAGGTATATGGCGGATAGTTTGCAGAGGTCTGGTGTTCCAATACACAGATACCCTATTTTTTTTTCTTTTTTTTTTTTGGTATCTCTGGCTGGGCCTGCGGGCTATGCACTTGGTTACAGTGACTTATTATTTTTTTTTGGCTGTGTGTGCGGTTGCAGGTTGCGTGGAGTTGTTTGCTGGTGCGCTGGATGGTGTGTGGTGGTTGCAGGTCACATAGTTGTTTTCTGGTGCACTGGATGGTGTGTGGTGGTTGCAGGTCATGTGGATGCATTGGGCACACTATCGACCCATGGGCTCTATCATGGTTCCTCCTTGATGGCCTAGTACTTGATGCATGATAAAGACTCGTGGGTGCTTGATGTTGGTGCATAGCGCACCTGTGGACGTGTCGAGCACTTCACCTTGCCCCCATGGGCTCCTCCTCCATATGGCTTTGCGCTTGGGTGCTAGGTTTTGGGTGCTTGATGCTGGTGCATAGTGCACCTGTGGACGTGTAGAGCACTTCACCTTGCCCCCATGGGCTCCTCCTCCATGTGGCTTTGTGCTAGGTTTTGGGTGCTTGATGCTGGTGCGTAGCACACCTGTGGACATGTAGAGCACTTCACCTTGCCCCCATGGGCTCCTCCTCCATGTGGCTTTGCGCTTGTGTCTTTGCGCTTGGGTACTAGGTTTTGGGTGCTTGATGCTGGTGCGTAGTGCACCTGTGGAAATGTAGAGCACTTCACCTTACCCCCATGGGCTCCTCCTCCATGTGACTTCACGCTTGGTCTAGAGTGTCAGGTTTTGACTTATGTGCGCTGTATTGACTGTATACTTTCCTTATGGTGCCATGTGTGTTTGATTTCCCATGTGACCTCGACTTTAGAGTGAATGCTAAAATAATAGGAGATGGGCCTCAACCCATAATTATTATTATTATTATTATTTTGTATGCTTTAGATATGGGTAATCTCTTTTTTTTTTGTACATAAATATAAGTAGATTCCGGCTGGCTCAGAGTTATATACTTTGATTGTATCTAATAATATTTCAAATAGGGACCTTGCTTTAAGGATCTGCCCATCCCATATTAGTTATACTCTGCCTTACTTTGTTTTGGTATAACAGAGATTTGAGATTTGCATAAATCCAACTCAACCCTGGATCCAGAGCTAATAGATCTGGGTTATTATATATATGTTGTCATTCTTTAGCCTTACACATAGTAATAAGGCACAGGACCTCACCTTTCTTGGGGTATAGATCTCCCTCGAGCACCTAGCTTCTCTTGTTATAAAAATATCCAGGCCTCTGAAATAGGTGCCTGCGTATATCTATATCCCCCTATATTGACTGGTATAATCCATACAACTATAAGATGACCAAACATAGACTGATAACACTGATATCAAATTGTATGAATAATAATAATAATAATAATATATATATATATTTATATATATTTATATGTTTACCTACAATGTTTATTTATAAATATGTTTTAGAAATACTTGGGCAGAATATATGTATATAAATATATTCGTTTACTTAGGTTTGTTTATTTGATGCAAGTGTTAAAATTTATTTAACACTTCAATAAGTATATTATTATACCATTTGCATTCTCAATGTGCATATTATTTATATATAGATCTGTGTTAAAAAAATTGTGTGCTTGGCTTGCAGGTTAGGTGGAGCTGGAGCTTGGCCCTCAGGCCCAGATTTATAAGTTTTCCAATAAATAGATTATTTATACTTCTAGTTATTCATCTATATATAACCCTTTTCAAGGATTTCATTGTACAGGTCAACAAGTTTTAGAGTTTTTAGAGAGTTTCAGGATTGTTTATAGGACACACAGCTTAGATTTCTATCCAGATTCAAGAGGATGGGTGGGTAGGTAGGCCCTTGGCTCTATATTTTAAACAAGGGCTCTGATACCATGTGTAAGATCCTAGCTAACAGAACCTAAAACTTAATACATTTAAGCATAAAATTTATAACATAATTTCTTTACGGTTTTAAATTCAACAACTAACAAACTAACAGTTCATGGTTCAACAAATTATAATTGAGMAACYTGATATACAAATCATATATATATAATTAAACATACACAGCTTAGTAAAATAGTGAACCATTATATCGATAATGACATAAATACCTCTCAGTGATGTTGTTTCCCCAACTCCGTCTGTCCTCGCTGCTCTGTCCAAACTCTGCCCAAAACTGAATCTTTCCTCCCTGCCAGCTAGGAACAGAGCCTATACGGCTCCCTAACTCTAGGATTCCATGAGGATTCCTGGCCCCTGAGCCCAAAACTTTGAGCAACCGATGCTCCCCTATAACAGTCCAACAAATTCCTCCAGCCTAAAAACAAGAAAATGTAGTTTTTCAATCCCTCCCCTCCAAAGTCCCCCTCTCAAATGTATTTGCACTCTCATATCCCCCCGTCCATTCACCCCTCTCCATTCAATTCCAACCACCTTATCCCTCCATTCAATGCCTTATCCCTCCATTCAATGCCAACCATCCCTCAATACGTTAAGTTTTCTATTAAATAAATTAAAATTTATTAAACTTTAATTCATTACCCAAACATTAAATGAGTTAATTAATTAATTTATTAATTAATTAACATACATTAAACAATAAATAAATAATATTATTAATAAATAATCATTATTTAACTAATATACATTAGGACAGTGAATTATTTAATTAATTAAACTTAATAAACCTTAAGCAATTATTTTACTAGGGTTGTTACAAAAATCACCTGTCAACATATATATACATCAATATAATCAATCAACTATAACACCTAAACATCATCATATATAACCCATAATATGAATGGAATCACAGTGTTCCATACCCGGATTACTTGCAAGCAAGTGTCCTCAAAGAATAAGTTAATAATAGTATGTTCAGTAGAGCGGGATGTTACACATGAACATTTTTTATAATCGCTCTATGACGCATATAACCTCATTAACCCATTGTGATTAACATTGCCTCCTCATCGCAATGTGATATAAATAGCCTAACATAATAATGTTAGAAACATTTTGAAATGTCACAATGTGATAAACATAACCCATTGTTGCAACGTTATGTACAAAACCTTATGCCACAATGTGAAAAAACATCGCCCAACATTGAAATGAAACGACCATTCCCCATCGTCGCAATGTGACAAATATAATCCATTGTCAAAATGTGATAAACCTATTTCAATGCCACAACGTGATAAGAAAAAGCCCTACCTTGCAATGTGATGACTAGAACCTTACGATGTCATGTTACGAACAAAACTTGATGTCACAATTTAACGAAGAAAATTTGATCAACATTGAAATGCTATGGTGCAATATTAAACCATGGTTAACCATAATCAACATGGTCCAACATGGCTAACCATAATTAACATGGTCCCAATGTTAGAATGTGTCAAACATTTCCTAACGTTGCAATGTGACGAACGTTGCATCGTGATAAACATTGCTCTTTCATCGCAATGTGATGAACATAAACGATCATCACAATTTGACAAACATATCCCTAGAGTCACAATGTGATGAACATATCCTCAGGTTGCAATGTGACACACATATCTTGTCATCACATTGTGAAATCTATTTCTAAACGTCGCAATGGGACAAACACAACCCATTGTCACAACATGGTGTATTCAAATCAATGTGGTAATGTGAAAAACATAGACCAACATTGTAATGAGATGAACATTTCCCAACGTAGCAATGTGATGAACATAACCCACTATCGAACTGTGACAAACCTATTGCAACGCCATAATGTAATAAAGAAAAACCATTCATCATATTTTGATGACCATAAACTTACAATGTCATGTGATGAACAAAACATGATCTCAGCCTTGGGCATAGTCAACCATAATGAACCTCAACAACCATAATCAACCGTGGTCATGGTCAACCATAGTCAACCATGGTCATTGTCAATTAATCTATTAAAGTATTAATACTTTAGTAATGTATTATTAATGTATTACTACTTTAATAATGTATTTATTAAATTATTAGTACTTTAATAATATATTTATTAATGTATTATTACTTTAATATTGTATTATTGATGTATTAATAATTTAATATTTCACATTATACATTAAAGTATTAAGACTTCAATTTTTACATTAAATTAATGTAACAATGTATTATTAATGTATTAATACATTAATAATGTATCCTTAACATTATTAAGGTTAATGTATATCCTTAACTCTCTTTCTCTCTATATAAAATAATTGAAAGTAAAACAATTCTTATTGCACGAGAGATGTGTAATTCCTTTAGTGATCAACAACAAGTACAGATGTGACATTTAAAAAATATTTCAATGTCCATCATAAATAAAATATTTCAATACCCACCTTTAGTAAAATAATTTTAGCTAGCAATTTTACATTATTTTATCCTAGAAAAAAATCATTCTTTATATTTCAGTACAAAATTGAAATTACATTTCAAAGACAGAGTGACCACCTCAAAATAAGCTAGTAGAATACTTTAAATAACAAGATGTGAATACATAATTGCTAAACACCGTTCCAAAATATGATCTAGATGATGACCAAAAAAACATGACATGTTTCCATATGATGCAGACATATTAATTGAAGATAATAACATGTCGTGAAATAAGGGCATTATCAGTGTATTCCTCAATGATGTTTGAGTGGGGCTCATGTAAAAGTCCCTCCTTTGAAATAGAGTCTCCATGTGCATTTTGTTTATGATAAATATGAGTGAATGAGATGGACTGGAATAAACCAACGATATCCTTCAACTATTGATAAATGTGAACAAGACCCAAATTATAGATTTGTGCCTTATATTGCACCAATGAATAACTAATTGAGAGTCCTCGAACACTTAAGGCTACGAACTTTCCTTGCTATGGATAATTTTATAAGTGCATACAATGCATAAATTTCTCCTAGGTTGTTTGAACTAGCCCCAATGCTATCCTTACCATAATAATAATAATAATTGTTAGATAAGAATAAAGTAAAGCCCAAACCACAAACCCAACCTTCCTCCTTCATGTCCCAATCAAAGAATCCCTAAGGGATGAGTTGATTGATGAATGGGCCAACTAGGATGCATCGAACCTTGGATATGGATGATCCTTTGTGAGAAGAGATATCTAACATAGCCCAAATTTCCACTAGATATGGAGGGAAGATATTTTCATTAAAGAGTCTTCTCTTTCGAGCAATCTGAATATCCTAAGTCACTACCAGCGGTAGTGCCCTATATTTTTTTAATTTTGACTTCTCAAAGTATAATTAGAAACAATCTTCAACATTTGATTGATCCCACAAACCCAAAGAATTGGTTTGTATCTTCACCTATTTCCACACCTTTTTAGTAAAATTCATTATACAAATAAATGGCAAGCATCATAATAAAAAACACATATACAAGAACCCAAGAAACCTCATTTTTCCATACGATCCCAAGTTAATATAAGATTTTTTATTATCAACGAGAATAAAATGATACTCTTAAGAGAAGTTGTGATCTGCCAAAGCATCTTAAAGCACCAAGCGATGCCATTTTGGTAAACCTATAGAAGAGAAATATATCCCATCCTAGTTGTATATTGTCCACCATCACAATTTAAAATCCACACCAACTCATCCTCTCCATCCCCGATCCTTATGTGTGCAGAATTAAGCAGTGCAATAAACCATTTTCAAGGATCAATCCATAAGTTTTCAAGGTTTAACTCCACCATCGAGAACCATCCTTGATGCCAGATTGATCTCGTGTCCCCCCGAAATTTTTTATTTAGAGTACAAATACTTATTTTTTGTAGATGTCCAACTAAACATGTTTAAAATATCCAACTTTTTCAGATTGGTCAAATTTAAAAAATTGTAGTAATTATAATATTCATCTACTAAATTCAAAACTAGATTCATACATTAATAAAGTCTATTATATTGTTGCATCATATTTATTTTTTCATAATTTTTTTTTTAATAATGAATACATTGAGAGTAAAAACCATAATTCATTATCATTTCCTTCGTTTTTAACATACAACCAAAAAATTGCTAAATTGATATAGCAAATGTCAATACATTTTTTTGAAAAATAATCAATAAAAAGATAAATGTTTTTTGACAAGTTTTGTTTTTAATGTAAAGTGAAATTCTAAAAAAAAAAATACTTTTGTTTACTAGAAGTTGAAAAACTTGTGACAATATAATTTATTTTCTCAAAAAACAAGGAAAATAGACACCCACATTCATGATTTTACCAATGAGACATATAAAAAGTGGTGGAATTAAAAAATGGTTATCACATGGATGATAGCCATGTTTAGTTTGAGAACATGCACAAAAGATGATATAAATATTGTCATTGAATTATGATTTAAGGTGAAATTTTGCTAGCAAAGGAGGAAGGAAGGAGATTTTGTATATGATCTCATTCACAAGCATTAATATGATGTGCACTAATTTCATAATCTATAGTTAATTTGGATTAGATAATGTACTTAGGCATTGTGTTATAAGGTTGTAAGTTGTTTGTGATTTTAATATTTATTATAAATCTACAATCTAGATATTAAACTATTATAGTTAGCTTATGTTAGAATATTTGTAAGTACATGCTAAAGTTACATATTGTAACTTATAATTGGAGAAGAGATTTTGTAATCTTTGTAAGCCTCATAAATCTATAATTAGTCAATGATCACGTGTATCTTAAATTATTGCATGCAAGGACTATTTTGATTCTATTTTTTTGTCATCCATTATTACTTTTTTATTTGGTTCTATACTTTGTTGTATTAACTAACACAATCTATTAAAGTATTATTCTTCTATTCATTTGTAGTGTTTTTTTTTTAAACAAATGTTGATAAACATCTATTGTTAACACCAATATGAGTGCTTATTGAATTCAGAGACCCTGCATATTTTTGTATATACATAAAGGTAGTTGATAACTAACACCTCAATGCTACAAAATAGAAACTATTAATAATTAGATCTTAATAGAGTGACCACTACTTGGACATACTATATTTCTAGTATTTACATGGTGAATATTAAACAACACCATTTCCTTAACTCATAAAGTATGAATCTATCTCATAAGTGAAAACATGTTACACTGTTCACTCCTCTCCCTGTTTATTCTTGTTTACATTTATGTTACATGCATAGCCATTTCAATAGTCTAAAGTTCTTGTTGGCAATGTTAAAATATTGAATTGTCAAACTATGAGTTGGTTCTCTAGTAATGTTGTTGTACTCTCCATCACATACAACTTGGGTTTATGATTATCTAATAATGTTGATTAATTTAACATTGAATAAAGCTACCGAGCAAGCATTATAATGAGTTAAATATTCACCTTGCTTATTTGGTCAATATAAATACGCGGATTTTAGTTTTGTAATAGAATGTAATCTGTAATGTAGGGATTCACTTTTTAGGAAACTATGGAAATATTAATACTAAACAATATTAATAATCATAATACACACATTCCATAATCGATGGTCATTGTTTATATTACACTATCAAAAGACACCTTACAATACCTCCCAATAGTTCTAAAACCATCAATAGAGTTAATATGATATATAAAAATCATATGTAACAAAATATTTAAATTAAAACTAAGGCTACCCAACCTAAAACTAAAAGTAACTAGAAAACACATTTGTAAATCATGCAATACTATAAAAATATGTGAAGAGATAAGCATTTAAATCTGCTACAAAATGGTGTTGAATTCATCAATTCCTTATAAACTAGAGGTTGTAAACACATAAACACCCAACAAAGATATGAACTACAACCCTAAGGATTAATTTGAAATCTTGCCAACCTGCATTTATAGGCACAAATCCATTGAATTAACCAACATGCACATAAGAGGCCCCAATAGCAATATAATTAGTGCAGGAGTAACAAGAGAGATTCCATCAACTTTTCAAAATCTATAAAAATTGAAAAAGCTGTGAGTATTGATTGTTATTATTCTTTACAGTGATAGTCATTCTTCTTTCTTTTCTTTTTTGGTATATGTTGGGCTATATAATTTTCATCCTTTTTTAATATTTTTAATCCTTTCTTGCTTACCCATAACCTTTTTGCTTATTAATGGTTATATGCGAGATTTAGAACCAAGGTGTTTTTTATTGCATTTATTTAGTATTTCATATGAGTTATGGTTAAATATTAGAGGAATAACATATCTTGCATTTATCTTTGAAAAATGGTCTAGTTTGTAATTGTTGCAGAACCAGTTGTCAATGTTGTTACTCCTAAGTTGTCACTATCGATACTCCTACAACGGAAGATTCATGATGTGGGTACTTGATATTTCTTCTACGATTTATTGAGTCAAAATATGCTTATCCTCAAAATATCTCAAAAACCCACATCATACTTTTTGAGAAATTAAGTTTTTACGATTTGTTGATTTGTTGTTACTCCTGTCATAGTAACAACATTGCCAAAACTTCATGTACGTATTTTCAAATCCACAAAAATCCAACTTCAACCATCAATACTTGCCATGGATTTGGACCATCAACAACCATTTTGGATATGAAAATAATCTTGGAATCATTAACAATATTAGTTTGAGTGGTTAACCAAGAATCTTGGAATTCTTGGGCAAAAGATCTTAGAGTTATTTATTATTAGCTAATTGTTAGAAAAATATCTTGGAGTTATTTATTATTTTCTAATTGTTAGAAAAATATTTTGAAATTTATTTATTAATTGCTAATTGTTAGAAAGGATAATGTAAACTATTAGTTATTTAAGAAATTGTTGTAACCACTATGGATTTCTTAAATCCATAAGTGGGTTTATTTAGATATTTGTTTTTCTAGTTTCCATTGAATTCATATATAAATGAGAGTATTCTCTCCATTGTTTCGGTATGACTCTTAGATCAATGTTCTAATGACAATGGAATAATTTATTTAAATGTAGTTTTATAATTTTTGTAGTGTGTGATTTAATTAATTCATTTGATTTATTTTCTTTGCATATTTGTAATAGATTGATTTCTTTTGATTTCTTTTTCTTAATAATCCCGAGTCTTTGTATTACTGATAGGGAGAAAATATACAATTTTTTTTTATTGCTGGCCTTCCCACTGGGAAACAAGACCAACACCAAAACATAACATTGTCATTCAACATCTGCTTGATATATCTAAGGCCTATAACTGATAAACTAAAGTATGAATAGCTCCTAGTTCCTTTGTGAGAACTTCTATCCTTATTTAATCTACTAAAAAGAGGTGGTAAACCCAAGCCTCGCTGGTAATTTAAAAAAAAACACAAAAGGAACTAGTCATCTCCTTCAGCTCGTCGTCTGAGATGAATTTCCGTAGAATTCGAACATCTACCTCAACCATATCCATTTTTGACTGAATTTCTGAAGGGGTGGCTAAGTGATATGTCTCCATAGAATTATCAGTTGCATCCACCAGTCAAAATCCCGATCGGGTTTTAGGTCAGAAAGAGGTTCCCCCCCATCCACCATGAGAAGAGTTGACCCGAGCCATGTAAAAGGAGGTGGAGAATTGGAGCACAGGATGCAGGAGTGAGAAAGGTGAGAAAGTTCCCACTGCATAGTGCAACAATGAAGATGTGGATGAATATGAGAGACAAACAACAATAGAAAAATAGTAATGCAGACATAAGGGAACGTAGATAAAATAACTACCCAGCACGAGGGCCCATAAATGGAGAATTATCTCATGATTTCCGTAGATATGGGCTGTATCAGCCATCAAACTCCTTTTCTTCACCACATTTACAAACCGCATGTGAAGGACAACAAACTCGAGCTGGTAAGGAGCATACATAGTCATGACATGAATCGAGGATGGGGATACTCAAGTGAGAGGGAGAGACAACTATGGAGGGTAATAAATCTTATGAGGAGGTGAGGTGGAAGACGATGGTTGTTGGCAATTGTCCACAGATCTAGAGGTCGGGTGGGTGGGGGAGTCAGGGACCCACCAACGCTTGGATTGCGTCCCTAACACCCCATATGAGGGGATTGATTTCTTTTGATTAAGTTAATTATTTTAACTAATTTATATTGATTTATATTGATTTATTGTTGTGTAATTTAATTATGTATTCACTTAGGATTTGTTTTATCTTATTCTGTAACTAGTTTTCTTGATTCAATTTGTTCATGTAATTATATTACTCATGCGATGTGTTTATATATATTTATGAAATTAAGTATTCATGTCATATTTTATTTTTTATTTGTTTCTAATAAACACATTTTAAATTGGGTTGCATTATTTTATGTCATTGAATAATTGTGCTTAACGCAATGACTATATTTGTTGGTCTGGTTAATGACAAGGATCATCTTGATAACAATTAGACTCTGATTTTTAGGAATTAGTTAATTTATTTTCCAGCAAGTGGTTAGTCAATTCCTTTCACCACATGTGGTTTATTTTCAGCAAGTGTGGTGTGAATTTGAATTTATGTAAGAGTAATTTAGAGTTTCAATTCTGCAATTTGTTTTACTGCACATAGATGGGGTTTCTTCGAGAAAAAAATTTAGTCATACAATTAATATCTATGAAACTTGTGCATATCTTTTCAAGCAAGTGTGTGTTCCTATAATTAGATTGATGGGTTTCTTCGGGAGTCAATTGATTCATACTCCTGATACCTGCAACTTGTGTGTTTTATTTTTTAGCATGTTTGTTTCATTTTTGAAATGTGTGACATTTACTTTCCCACAAGTGTGATATTCACTTTTCTACAAAAATGTGGTTTCAATTCCTACAAGTGTGGATTTCCATAGAGCCTTTCTAGAACTTGAGAATTATCTATATTCTGACTACAAAATGAATCGTTGATACTATGACTATAACACAAAAAGAATAGGTGTTCCTGCATATATAGTGCATGATAGTTTGCAGGTTCCATATGAGCCCCAAATTGATAATTAAATGCATAGTATTTATAACCATCTTCTTGAGAAATTGAGGTGATTAAAAGACCCAACATTTTTGGTGTCATTGTCGGGGAACTGTCAATGGTGTAATATTTTTTTCTAGTACTCATGTGAGGTTGTGTTTATATATATTTATGAAATTAAGTATTCATGTCATATACCACTTGTTTATTTATTTTTGATAAATTCATTTTAGATTGGGTTGCATTATGTTATGCCATTCAATAACTGTGCTTAACACAATGACTATATTTGTTTGTCTGGGTAATGTCAAGGATCATCTTGACAAGGATTATGCTCTAATTTTGAGGTCTTAGTTAATTTATTTTCCACCAAGTAGTTAATCAATTTATTTAAGCACATGTGATTTATTTTCAGCAAGTGTGGTGTGAATTTGAATTTATGCAAGAGTAATTTAGAGTTTCAATTCTACAATCAATTTTACTATACATAGCCGGGGTTTCTTTGAGAGACAGTTGAATCATACTCCTAATACCTATGTAGCTTGTGCATTTATTTTCAAGAAAGTGTGTGTTCCTAGAATTAGATTGATGGGGTTGCTTCAGAAGAAAGTCGATTCATACTCCTAATACCTGCAGCTGGTGTGTTTCATTTTTCAACATGTTTATTTAATTTTTGAAATGTGTGACATTTGTTTTTCTGCAAGTGTGATATTTAATTTTCTGCAAAAGTGTGATTTTAATTCCCCCAAGTGTGGATTTCCATAGGGCCTTGAGAGATCTTGAGAATTATCTATATTCTAACTACAAAATTAATTGTTGATACTATGACTATAACCCATATAAATAAGAGTTGTTCCTGCATATACAGTGCATGAAATTTCACAAGTTCCATACGAGCCACAAATTGATATTTAAATGCATAGTCTTTCTAATTATCTTCTTGAGAAATTGAGGTGATTAAAAGACCCAACATTTTTGGCGCCGTTGACAGGGAATTGCCAATGGTGCAATATTATTTCTAGTATTGATTTCGTTTGTTTTTTTTCTCGTTTTGATAAGTATTCATTTAGAATTTTTTCTAGCATGTTTTTCCTTTTATCTTGTGGGGTCTGTTTCATTTTTAGGATTGTAGAATAAAATGAAAGAAATCCCAAAAAAACCCAGTGTAGTAAGAGTTGGTCACCATATGAATCTCTTTTTCAATTCGATAGGCAGGTCAAAGTAGGTTACAGATTCTACCACAGCTACTGCAACAATGGATGTGATGCTACAACACCGGTGGTTAAATGTCGCTGCAACATCAATGGTTGCCCATTTCCACAACTTTGAGTACAATGGATTCATGACACTATTTTTTATTGTTGTTACACCAACTTGGACAACAATGGATGCAGCAAAAATACTGATCAAGTGGTACAATGGACAACGAGAGAAGATAATAATGAAACAAACCAACACACTTGATGATAACTACTCTTGTTAGAATGAAGACCAATCAAAGTAAATTCCAAAGGATCGAAATATATTCTTGAAGAAGTCGTAAAGAGGAAGAATACATTAGTGAATGTGAATTTTACTGAAGAAAATGAAAGGGAAAGTAGAATCCTTCAAGATTGATGATAAAGTATTGTTAATTTCCATTATTTCCATCATAATATATTTTTCATCATTGATTGATTATACCCATACATGATCTGTTTGGGTTTAAGCATGATGAAAAATACATGATTTATTAGTAACTTGATGATGGTTGTATTTTTCATTCAAATTTTCACATCCCTCATCATACAAAAGTCTCAATTTCATAAACAAAATGTGGAATTTATTTCATGGATAATGAGACACTTCGTGGATTTCCTTGAATTGTCTCACTCTCATTACCATATTTTTGAACTAAATACTTGGTCTACCTTTTCTCTTGATTTTGGGTGTCTACTTTTCTCATTTTCTACAAATCTCGTATCATTCATAATGCAAAGTTTGAGTATTTACAAATTTTTATGTGAGTGTGTTTTACATTAAGGATTACATGGCTAAAAAATCACTCATACCTATATCACCATTTGGAGTAAACAACTTCTTGAATGATTTTTTTTGTGCGGAAACTGTATCATTAACCTTACTAAAAACAGATTTGGGATTTTTTTTTTTTTAACACTCATTTAAACTAATCTTAGATTGTGTCTTTTTTTTTCTAAGTTCTCACCAAGTTTAGTTAACTTAGTACAAGATTGCGCATCAAGTTTAGTTAACGGTAACAATATTATACTAGGAAGCATAGATGTTTCATTAACTCTATAAGATATCTCACAATAATACTCATCAATTATTTAACTATTATTATAAGATTTTTCATTATTCTTGATTCCCATAATTGATATATTCATAATTATTCATAATTGCAATAAACTATTTTTAAAACTATTTTTAATTCACTAACTCAATAGATAGTTTCTAGAATGTCAATTGAAATATAAATATAAACCATAATAATTATAACATAAACATGTATTTTCTTCCATCATTATCATTATTTGTAAATGAATATTCATTTACTTGTTAAATTTTTATGCAAATATCCAATAGTAATATTACCATATCCATCAATATTCTTAATTAAAATGTATAGATAAACATGTATTTTCTTCCATCATTATTTGTAAATGAATATTCATTCACTTGTTAAATTTTATTCAAATATCCAATAGTAATATTACCATATCCATGAATGTTCTTAATTAAAATGTTTGTTTGTGAAATAGATATGTGCATGAAAGTTCTAGTTTAGAAAGTATAATTATAATACTATTTTTAACCAATAACTTATCATGTAATTCAATTCTTATATTATTTTAAACAATTGCAAACCTTAATACTTCTAACTAGATCAACATTAGAACCCCCTAACATTCGAATTGTGGTTTCGAGAATAAGGGACTTAAACATTAAAATAGAATTTCTACCCATATATAATTAACATAAATTAATTATAATTATAATTTATAAGGACGTACTTACAAATATACAATGTAATGCATTCATAAATTATACACTTATACAATGTAATGCGTACATAAATTATTGATGTAAATTTTGAATATCCTAATTACATTATAATTATAATTATAATTATAATTAATTATATATATATATATATATATATATATATAAAATGATGAGAATGAAATACTAAATTTGTTAATTGTCTACAATATTTAGTATTTACTAATTCTTCCCCATAACTAAATTTTAACATAGTTATAAATAATTTTTAATCCCGAGGTTATATCACTAATATCATGGAGTATATACCATCACTTATATTATCATTATGATATAATTAATAATATTCAAGCTAATGTTTAGATCAATATATTACATTAACCATTATTAACCGTTCTTCATGTATAGTATTATTGTTGAGGAGGAGCCTAGGGAAGGGTCAACTCACTCTTTCTCTAGATTAAATTTCTCATTAATGGGATTTGAGTGAAGAGTCGATCAACCCTTCCTTTAGCTTATTATTCTCATTGAAGGGAGAACTAGGAAGGGTCAATCAACCCTTTCTATATATTAGTTTTTCCATTAAGGTAATCCTAGTGAAGGATGAACCAACCCTTCCTCCATTATAATATTATCGTTAAGGGGGATCTCAGTGAAGGGTTGACTAACCCTTCCAAAAGAATAATATTTACATTAGTGGGGAACCTAGGGAAGGGTTGATCGAACTTTCCTCTAGTATGGTATTCTTTCGATGGGGATCCTAGGAAACACTTAGTTGAACCTTCCTCTAGATTAAATTCCAATTGAGGGGAGCCTAATGAAGGGTTGACATACCTCTTGATCTAATTGTGTGAGGGTGTATTATACCATGGAGACTCATTTTTCTATGAATGCACACTCTGATAGATCTGAGTGAGGGATACGCTAAGTAGACTAAGTGAATTGGAAGATTGGCACAATAAAGGAAGAAGGAAAACACTACTTTCTTGAGATAGATGCCTTGTCTATTCCTTGCACTGTCCACCAATGAAATCAAGGGGTGTCTTGCTCATATGCTCAGAATAATAAGATATGCGCACCAGTTCCTTTGGTCCACACTCTCTCTCTCAACCCTCACCTAACAGTAAAAAAGAAAACACAAGATTGTTCTCTCACTCGTCTAACCAAAAATGAAAATCAATGTTACACAAGAAAAATAGATAACACAAGATTCACAAAACTTCATCAAATGCATTAGAGGATTGTATCCCTTCTTAAACAATCAAGGAGATCTTCTACAAACGATAAATGTCTCTTTATTCTTCTGCATTTCTATGCGTAATCAGATTGGAAAGAGAAATTTCCTGCAACGTTTACTAAGACAAATAACTATTCACTAAAATAGACATCGCTATTATTTACTTAGACTAGAGAATGATTTATTACAATAAAATACTAACTGATGCTAACAACGATAAAAAATCTATCATAGCATTACTTCTCCATCTCGCCTTTCTTGATGCAGATGACCTATACTCTATTGTTTTCTTCCTAAGAAAGGTTGACGTCCTTCCTTATTGGTCCAATTCCTCCATGTTTACATCCGAAAGCATCCCTGCTTCCGCCACCAATGGAGGGAACTTTCGCTGCACTGTCTCGACTGTAGTCCACTTGTCCTATCTCTGGATTTTGTCATTGTTGACTGACCAGGTATGAAACATGATGTTGCTTGGTACGATCCTGTGTTACTTGAAAGGAAGCTATGACTGAAGTGTGTTTTTGTGATAAATTATGAACGCCACTATAGTCAGGTTGTTGTTCTCGATGTTGATGTGATGATCCTAACATAGTCAAAATGAGAGGCAACTTTGTGGCCGCCTGATACTAAAATCCAAGACAGACCTCGAAAGGTAAGAATTTTGTGGAAGAGTGAGTGTCTATGTTGTAAGGGTGCCACTTCTGCAAATCCGACATTAGGAGGTGGAATTATTTGGCATAGTGGTGGTAATTAAATTTAGTTTTGGACATGGTCTCAGAGTGGTAAGTCACAGGGTGACCTCCCTATTTATGCATCACTCCAAGAGAAAACTCAGAGGTAATACGGGGTAAGGGATAGCGATATTTAATTGTTTCTTGGGTGAGGGAATGGTAAGTGGCAACTAAAGGATGTTCAATAGTGTCTTGGGTAATCGGGAGAGATGATGGAGCATTGGGTAATGATGCATCATGAATGAGATCGATGGATGGATCAAAGGCTCAAGAGGGTGGGAGCCTTGGGGGAGACTGCGAGACATTGGAAAATTCCGGGAGTAGAGGGAGTATTGTGGGTGGTGTCAGATTAGTGAGGTTCTCGGGTTGAACATGATAGGTCAAACACAGAGAGACATTTTTGGTATTGATAACATGGCGAGTGGCTATGGTATCGGTTCACATCGGTGGTGAAGTGATATACGATGAAGTAAGTACATAGTTGTGCCCAACCTGTTGAAGGTGGTACTGATGAGTCTTGGCATGATACACCACTTGTTGGTATTGTTGGTAAGGAATATTGAGAAGGAGATCGACACAATCTAACAGTGACATGTCACAGATAACAGTGTCACAAAAAGGACCAATGGCGAAAGTGACGATGCAACACTGAGAAATAGTAATGCGAGGATTTCCCTTATGTACCCAACCAAGATGATATGAATCGGGGTGTGGGGTGGTGGGGAGTTTCAAATGTTGGACTAATTCTTGTGATATCAAATTCTTTTGACTGCCATTGTCCAGAATGAGAGTGGCAAGTTCATTTTTAATTTTGCATTCGTGAGTGAATAGGAGAACATTATGGTGACCTGGTTCTGGTGTATTCATGAGAATGAGGGATGGGTCATATTTGGTGGGGTTGATGAGAGAGATAAATTTTGGTTGCTCAGGAAACTCAGTGGCTGTGGCCTCTAAAAACAAGGTCTGATGGGGGTGGTTATTTTTAATGGCTCGACAGTCGACATAGTTATGGGAGTTGATCTTGTGAAAATTACACCAAACTGCATTTTTGGTCACCGAGGAGGAAGAAGGATAAGGTTGAGAATGAGAAGGAGGTGGGTTATTATCCTAGGTTTGATTTGGCAGATATCGAATGTGAGGACCCACCTTTCTTTCTACAGCCACGACCTATAAGAAAGACTTGTCCAAAGAAATGTTGTCAAAAAGATCTACCTCCCACTAGAGAGGTAACAAAA
>JASDQU010028843.1:22566-32725 GCA_032191745.1 Picea mariana
AGACCTTTAATAATGATTTGCTTTGTGGAAACTTCTATAAATAAAAAGAAGTATTCCAACCCTATAGGAAGGCCTAATTTTTTTCTTCTAAATATGAAATTTTGTCTGATCTCTCACATATATCCTTCTTGGGTGATGGCCATGACATTTTTATTGATATTGTGGAGTATCCTATGCCTTCTTTGTCTAAGGGAAGTAATGATGATGTTAGAGAATAAAATATTTGATTCTATCATGAATTTTATTGTAAAAATGATTTGTATATCAACTCTATCAAATTTTGGATATAAGAGGCTTGTAGTGGTGCATGCCATCTTCGGCATGAGTTTGATAATTCATATGGTTTCACATTTTGTTCCTTCCATTATCTTTTTGGGGATTCCAACATATTTAATTCACTTCAGATGTATGCTTGTTTTAGATGATGACCAAACATAAGGGAAGACGTCATTGTATTGTTGAAATCCTTAGGTGGTTACATTGGGTTTCTGATTTCACCTAGTATGCTTAATATCTAATGATGAAGTAAGGAAATATAGATAATAGTCTCCGTTGAGCATAAGATTGGCATTAATAATGCCAACATGTGAGCATTGGATTTTATCTCATGTTTTCATGGGCATTGATGGCTTCTACCTTGTTTTGTAAAAGATTCTTTTTGAAGTATGGAAGTAACAAAATATTTAAATGTAGTGTTTAGGGATGTTGAAGTGTATCCATGTTGCCTCATTTTTGTTTATGATAAAGGTCATTGATAACAGTTACATGCAAATTTTTTCAGGTTCTCGTGCACTCCCAAAATTAGCACATGTTCTCGAGTTGGAGCAAGTTGTTACCCTTGATTTTGCATGAGTATTATACTAGTGAATTTATTCACTGTGATTATGATTTTCATCATAAGGAGATTTCAATGGTTGGGGCATCCACTTGGTTCCATGGATTGTTGATGACATGGATGATGATATGTTGCAGGTTTTGATGAGGTATTGCTTTCTTATCATAGAATAAAATTTTATTATATGATGTTCTAGACTCTACTCCTTCATAGATAATTGTACATGAGGATGTATAGGTTTCTAGGTGGATCACCCTAGAACTTTAGGGAAAGCGGGCATTGCATTGTCTTCATCATGACTTTTTCCATTTTCACAACCCCCATGGAATCTTCATGACACTCAAGGTAGTTCACAACTCTTAAGTAAGTTCACAACTATTCATCTCCATTTCCTAGGAATTTTGAAGGTATTCATCATACACCAAGTCCTCTCATACCATGGTATGTCACATATCTTGGATTTCTCAACCCATTTGCACATTTGAAGCAACATGTTCTATAATTTGATGGGACTTCGGTGTTGGAGGATGCATTACTTAGCTATTGGGACTTCTATTTGGAGGATATGGACCTTCTTGGGACTTCCTTGACTTGGGGATGTAGTTGAAATGACTTGACATGGAGGTTACACATTGGAGACCTCACATATGACCATTGGAGCTAATTTTATGGGAGTAACCCACTATTTTATGGGATTAACCCACTTTGGAGAGACTTAAATTCACCTTGGAGGAGATCTAGGAGGTTTTCATTACCTACTTTGAGGATATGGTGTCGTATATATCCATTTGGAGGACTTTGGAGACTAGACATTCAATCATTGACTTATCTTCTTCTATCCTTGATGGAGACATTTGACTCTCTTTTATATTTATTGGTTGGAGGATTGTATATGTGGCTTCACCACCTCATTATTTTATGTATTATCAGTTAGTTAGTTGGAGGTAATCATTATTTACTCCTCCCTATGCTATATCTAAGTATTTCAMATGAGATGTTATTATTCTATTGTAAAGGAAGTTGAGATAGATTCTATATAAAGAGTATGTGTTCCTCATTTTTACTCATTCTTGGATTATTGGAGATTCCACACCTTGCATATTAACTAACATATATTTCTTGGATAATATGGATGTATGCTATTAAGACAAGGTAAATCTTAGTATGCTATAACAAGTTATAGGAGCCTATCAGTTGTCTTAACTTTCGGACATTGTCCTTCAAAAATTAAACATCTGAAAATTTAATTTAATTTCTTTTTAAAGATGAGATTGAAAGGGAAAGTAATTCTCATATTATATTTTACTAGTCCTACTTATTTTTTTCATATTTTGTTTTACTAATCTTACTTATTTTATAAACTCTTTTTTATTTTGGATGTAGATTAAATTATTTTCTTTCTATTTAGAAATAATAAAAAAGGTTTTGATTTTTTGTTTTTAACTTTTATTTATTTATCTTTAACAATGTAGATAATTTCGATCTTCCAATTTAAGATTAATGGTTAATTCGTACACTTCAATATGATTTCATTTTCTTTTTAAATTATCATAATTCTTATCTCAAAGATAAATATCCTCCATTATATTCAACCATTTAACCAAAACAATGTATTTTTAGGGCAAATTCACCTTGTATGACATTTATGAAAGTTTGAAGTAATGATAGAAATTCTCTTCGTATTCATGTAATTACCTTGTGCTCATAAATAAAGGACCTTATCATAAATTGTTTTTAGGAGAAAAATATGACCCTTAAGAAAAAAGATGAGATGGAATATATAGCTATTAATTTTGAAATTGTTTATTATAAGATATTTTTAAATTCCACACATATATGTCAAGTTTAATTTTAAAAGAGATTATATATATATATATATATATAATCTTTGTTTTATAACTAAATTAACTATTTATTTTAAATAGTTTTCAGATTTGTTGTATATAACATAGCAATTCAAAAAAATCTGTTTTAACTTAAACAACCAAAATAGTAAAATAAATTATCCTTTTGGTTGAACTAAATATTATTATAGTATAATTAAATTCTTTCAAACAAATCTTACCATAATATGAATACTATGAATAACTGGAAGTAACAGGTTGAATGAGAGTTTTAATATGAATACTATCAATAACTGGAAGTAATAGGTTGAATGAGAGTTCTAATATTTGTAATTGTAAATAAAAATTGTGTTTAATTATTTTAGGTTTTTGTTTTATTATTTAAATTGTATTTTTAAATGTAAAAATTAATTGAGTGTGTTGAAAAATTTATATAGTATTTGGATTGTATAAATTTAATCACTTAAATCTACAGATTTAACAATATTCTCAAGGATATGAACAAATATCTGTACAAAAAATATTTTAAAAAGACAAAAACTATTTAAACTACAAGTAATCAAAACATATACTTTCAATATTGGGAAGTAGTTTTTTTTAAATTCAGTAATTTTTGTCTTCATATACTTTCAATTTCAATATTGAGAAGTAACTTTTTTTAAATTTAATAATTTTTGTCTTCATTACTGATTGATATATTATAATTTCAATTTCAATATTGAAAAGTAACTTTTTTTTAAATTTAGTAATTTTTGTTTTCATTACTAATTGATATATTGAATTATGATAAGTTTTCCAAGTATAAATTATATTTGATAAGAAAAACACAACTGACAAAGGCAAGGAAATCTCTGCCAGAAAACCCGCCAATATATTTTCTAAATATAAATAAAAACACACTTTCAATACTGGGAGGTAGTTTGTTGTTTTGTATGTAATTTATGTAAATAAAAACACACTTTCAATACTCGGTCATTTATGTCTTCATTAGTGATTGTAATATTGAATTATGACAAATTTTCCCGGTATAAATTATATTTGATAAGAAAAATACAAGTGACAGAGGCAAGGAAATCTCTGCTAGAAACCTAGCGAATATATTTTCTACTATCGAGCAAATTAATTTGATGTGAAATACTTGTAAGGAATGCCTACTGCTTCAATGGCGCGTTGGGCTTTCCTCTTATAAACGAAAAAAATGTTTTCTGATTCCCCACTGTGCTCCATGTGGTGCGGCTCCATCTCAAACGTAGCCGGAAGAAATCCCTGCAATATATTTTATCTAACGGAAACAAACAGACGCCATATCAAACGGAGAAAGCAAGTTCGGCCAATTAAACAAAGGGACCTCAGTGGAACAAGCTCATCTGCGTACTTGTGCCTTTACTCATGATGTTCCTAAACCGTCCCACAATCTTGCGTACTTGTGCCTTTACTCATGATGTCCCTAAACCGTTCCACAATCGTAAACATTCATTCAATTTTAGATGCATATCGGCCGGTTAATAACTCCAAATATGCAGTGTCCCATTTATTAGGTTTAATGGAGATGGAGGGACATTGGTTTTTCTAGTTTGAATATCGGATTTTTCATGTCTTTTGCTGTTGCTGTCTCTTTTGAAGGTTGAGATCCTTTGGATCAACAGTTGCGGAACAGAGTTTGAAATACTGCGCACCAAATAGGCTATGTGACAGAGTTCTCAAGAGCACTTTGCAGTAGACACTCATGAAATGATTTATGAATGTGGAATAAACTTTGTCAATACACAAAAGTTGATATTAACTAATTTCGGTGTTGTGCCTGAATACAAATTACAATGACAAAGATAAGCTTTGACTCTAATGACTTCTTTTGCCAATTGTTGAGTTCTTGCTCGTTCTCTCCACCTCTCTATTTTTTCTCTATGCATCAATTGCTTCTCTTCAACATCATCCACTAACTAAGAGACTCATACTTATATAGACACTGACTTAGACTTCCTACAGAAACTAAGACCGACTCAACATTAAAGACAGTCATTAATTCGATTTGACTCTTCAACAATTTACCAGAGCTCGAGAAGATAGAAATCAACCTCGTTTATAACTTCCTACTTGCTGACAGACTTTTGAGTAAATGTGTGACTGTTTGACTGACATTTTGGATAACTCACAAGTTGAATGACAGATAGACCGACAAATACGTAAAGATCTAACCAACTTGTAATCACAATTTCCAAAAAACCTCGTTAATTATAATTAGGTGGGATTACAAAAAGAAATTACATAAAAAATTTGAGTTTTCATTTTATTGTCACTCATCTGTTATTGGGCGGACTTCGAGATTACTACGCAGATGTTGAAAAACATCCATTGCTAAAGTTTTTGTAAAAATGTCTGCAATTTGTTCTTTTGACCTGAAAAATGCTAAACAAATCTCTTTGTTATTCACCAATTCTATGATGAAATGATACCTTGTATCAATGTGTTTGGTTTTTCTTGTGAAACACATGATTCTTTGATAACATGATGGTTGAATTGTTGCCACATAATACTTTTGTTGGTTCTTGTTGTTCCTGCAATAAATATTTTAATATTCGTCTCATCCGTACCGCTTGACAAGTTGGGCTTGTAGTTGCGATGTACTCTGCTTATGTTGAAGAAAGTGTCACTATGGGTCGATTCCTTGGTTCCCATGATACCATACCTATTCCAAAATCAAATGTCTACATGGAGGTGTTTTTTCTGTCATATGTGTTACCTCCACAATCATTGTCAGTGTACCCAGTGAGTCTTAAATCTTCTAAAGTGGAGTACTTAATGCCAAAATATTTTCTTCCATTCACATATCTCATGATTATGTTTTCTACCTTCCAATGTGATTCGTTTGGAGTTTCCATGAACCTTGAAATTAGACTCACTCCATACATAATGTTAGGTCTTGTCATTGTTAGATACATAAGAATCCCAACAAATCTTTTAAACAATGTGGGATTCACCTTGGACCCATTATCTTCATTGCTTAGCTTCAATCTGGTTATGGAAAGTGTGAGTGTTGCTTTTAAATTCACCATATTAAATATTTTCAATATTTCATGCGCATATTTGGACATTGAGATAAATATGTCAGTTTTGGATTGATGCACTTCTATTTCGAGAAAATATCTCATAAGCCCCAAATTATTCATTTCAAATTCATGCTTCATGAATGTCTTGAATTCGTCTATGCCAAAATCACCTGTAAATATCAAATCATCCACATATAAACAAAAAATTAACACATTAGCTTGCTTCTTTGATTTTATGTACAATGTTGGCTCATTTTCACTTCTCTGAAATCCATTCTAAGTGAGATAGGAATCAATGCGACTATACTAAGCTCTTAGAGGTTTATTTAATTCACACAGTGCTTTCTTCAATTTGTACACCTTGTCTTCTTATCATGGAACCTCCTAACCTTGTGGTTGTTCCACATGTACTTCTTCTTCTATGCTTCCATTCAAGAATTCTGACTTTACATCCATCTGATAAACCGGCCATTTCTACTACGTGGCAATAACTAACATGGTTCTCACTGTGTCCATGCGCGCCACTCGTGCAAATGCTTCATTGTAATCAATTCCAGGTTTTTGCGTAAAGCCTCTTACAACAAACCTTTCCTTGTACTTTTGTACATTTCTTCTGCATCTTGCATTGTTTTATAAATCCACTTCACACTTATAACATCATTTTCTTCAGGTACATCAACCAAATTCCATGTTTGATTGTTCCCTATGCATCTGATTTGTTCATCAATGGCTTATACCCATACATTCTCTTTGATATCCTCTTCAAAGGTTAATGGATCATCTATTTATGAAAAAGGAGAAAAAAATGAAAATGAATTTGGTGTGTGTTCATTATATATGTCACATAGACTTCTTTTCTTTCTTGGTAACAAACTTGCTAAAGTTGGATCTGGAGATGTATAACTTCTTGGACAACCTTTTGGTGTTTGTTTGGATCTAGGTGAATACTATGAAACTACTATTCTTAAAGGAGTACTCTGTGCGATAATTTGCATCGCAGTACTAGGTTTAGACAGGACTACGTACTGACCTGTGCATGGTGTTTGAACCACTAAATATTATGTGTCATCATGCTTCATTGCATTAACTATTTTTACTGTCATTGTTATGCTTCCATCCCATGCTTCATTCTCCATGAACTGAACATTGCATCTGATTATGACTTTTCTTGTGATAGGGCCATACAACTTCTATCCTTTTGTTTCTTCAGAATACGCAACAAATATACATATTTTTCCTTTGTTGTTGAGCTTACTTCTCACTTCATCTGGAACATGTCTGTATGCGATGTAACCAAAAACGTTAAAATGCGCCACATTTTTCTTTGAACCTGTCTAGGCTTCTTGAGTAACTCTATTCTTCACACTCTTTGTCAGACATATGTTGAATATGTATACTGCACTTTCTACTTCCTCAGCCCAATACTCATTTGACAAATTTTTGGTTGTCAACATACTGCGCGCCATTTCTATGATGGTTTTTTTCTTTCTTTCTTCGACACCATTTTGTTGTGGTGTGTATGGTGTGGTGAATTTCCTATAGATTCCATGAACTTTACAAAATTTATGAAATTCTCTTGAAATGTGTTATCCTCCTCTGTCTGTTCTTAAAAAATTGATGTAAAAACAACTTTGTTTCTCCACAAGTGATTTAAACTGCTTAAAAAAACCTCAATGCACCAGATTTATGCTTTAGGAAATAAATCCATGACTTTCTTGAGAAATCATCAATAGATAGAAAATATGTATTTCCTCCTATAGATGGAGTTTGCATTGGTCCACAAATTTTTGAGTGTACTATTTTGAGTGGACATTTTTCTCTATAAGACTTGCCAACTGGAAATCATTCTTTGAGTTGCTTGCCAAATATACATCCTTCACATATACTTTTGGGTTTTTCAATCAATGGTATCATTTTACCATATCCTTTGTGTGTAGAAGCTTCATACCTCCAAAGTTCAAATGTCCAATTATGAAATTCCATAACCAAGAATCATACTATATTTTAGATTGGAATGTTTCCTTCATCTCTGCGTCATTTTCTCCTTTCTTGATACCACGTGCACTATTTCCTTGATTAGAACTGCACACAGTATTTTCTTCATTGGAACTATGCTTAGTTTCTGTTGTGAATGCAGTGTCTAACTGTGCAATTTTTCCTTTATGAACAATTTGCGTTGTATTTTTCTTCTTGACTGGATTTAATGTCAATGGGAACATCTTGTTACTTGTCATCTGGTTTTTTGCAATAAGAAGATTTCTTGGGCATTTATCCATGATCAGATAGTGATTATCTTCCATGTAGATTATGTATCATTTTTGTAACAATTTCCTTGTACTCATCAGATGATGCTTCAGACCAGAAACATAATATACATCAGGCATAACTTTATGTTCTCGTTTTATGGTTAGAATGTTTATATTGACTTTCCCTAAGATAGTGACTTGGATATCTATCAAAAGTGTAAACTTGGTTTGGACTGACTCATCCAAACTAGAAAACAATTCTGTGTTTCATATCATGTGGTTACTACAGCCTGAATCTAAGTACCATATGTCATGTGGACTTTATTGAGAAATGTTGCATTCAATCGCTGACACTATATTAGGCATTTCTATTTCGTTAGGCACAACTACAACGAGCGTAATAAACATAGGGTAAGTTTGGTTATTTGTGTTGTGTGACTAATTTTGACCTTGCTTGTTCTGGATATACTGTCTCTTTCTGCACTCATATGCATAATGTCCATACTCTTTACAGTAATGGAATTGAATCTTTGATTTTTCAGTTCTTTGACAACTTGAATGGCTAGTACTTGGGTTTTGACCTCTTGCACTAGTATATCCAAGATTGCTACTGCATCCACTACTGTGAGAAATTAGTCCTCTTCCATGGCTGATAGATGACTGCGTGGAAAAAGCATTCTCCAATGACATACTTGATCTATTCAATATGTGTTCATGATTGATGAGGGAATATTGCATTTCATCTACACTAAACTGACTCAAGTCCTTTCTCTCTTCTAGAGTCATAGCAAGGGTATCAAATTTAGGAAGAAGAATCCTAAGTACCTTCGCAAAAATGTTTTTGCCTTCCATGGTTTCACCATGAGATTTAATTTGATTTATTACTCCAATAAAGTGGGTCTAGAATGAATGTACTATGTCTGAATCTTTCATTGACATGGTTTCAAAATATCTTCTAAGAATCTTCAGTTTTGCAGTCTTTTCTTTTTCCATACCCTGATAAGAGGGTTGTAATATATCTCATGATTATTTTCCTTGTTTTGTTGATGCAACTCTTGGAAGTATGAAATCATGCATGTCTTGATGTATGTAAAACATCGCCTTTCCATCCTTCTTTACTTGATCTTTCAAGACATCTTTCTCAGCTTGTGTGAGGGAATTGTAGGTTACCTGATCTACTGGTTCCACATAGCCATTCTTAACAATTTTCCACACATCTTGACCTCGAAAAAAATCCTTCATGGTCAAGGACCACATCTCATAATTGTTTTCTCTAAAAGTGGGAGGTTGCATGTTTGAGGTAGAAGCCATATTTTACTTTCAACAGAGTTTCTACTTTGACAAACTTGTTTTGATAGAACCTACTATGATATCAATTTGAAGGTTGATATCCGTTGGATGAAAAGTGCATGTAGTCTATCTGCACAATGTAGTTTGAAATATTGCCCACTAAATAGGCTACATGACAGAGTTCTCAATACCATTGCACAGTACATAGACTACTTAGTTTGTTGCGTGTTGTGAATACACACACTTAATGAAATGATTTATGAACGTAGAATAACACAGTTCTATGCTTAACACATAAAATCAGAAATAAGACAGAAACATTGTCAATACACAAAAAATGATATTAATTAATTTCGGTGTTGTGCATGAATACAAAATACAATGATAAAGATGAGATTAATCTGTAATGATATGTTTTGTCAACTCTTCAGTTGTTCCTGGTTCTCTCTACCTCTCTAATTCTTCTCTACACATCAACTACTTATCTTCATAATCATTGACTAACTAAGAGACTCAGAATTATATAAACACTGACTTAGACTTCCTATAGAAGCTAAACATTCAATATTGTCATTAATTCAACTGAATCTTCAACCACTTATCAGAGCTGAAGAAGATAGAAATCGACTCCATTTATAATTTTTTTCTTTCCAACTGGCTTTTGAGTAAATGTGTGAATTTTTACTTAGAGATTGTCCGACTGTCTGACTAGCATTTTGGATGACTAGCAAGTTCACTAACCGATAGATCAGTAGAGGTGTAAAAATATCACTGACTTGTAATTACAATTTCCAAGAGATTTTAGAATGATGCTTGATAGGATTTATTATCTTCAAGGAACTTGGTCACGCAAAATTTGTATTTTATTTACTATTCCATAAACTTAAATTGTAAGGT
>JASDQU010028846.1:29452-41536 GCA_032191745.1 Picea mariana
AAAAAAATTCAGATTGAAAAACATGTTGATTATGAAAATGCAGAATTTTCTTTGGACAATTTACGACCATGTTTGATAAAGGATGATGGTATTCTATCTTATTCTATGGGGTATGTGTATATATGAAAATCAATATTCGGAAATTTTTTAACCATATTGTCTCATAGATAGGGAAGAATTTTTGTAGTCAAAAGGGTGTGATTTCAGTGGTGAAATGTAGAATTTTTTCAATCATAATTTTCTTTGAATTTTGAAGAATTTGTGCATGAAAATCAACATTAAAGCACCATTTTGTGGCTATAAATTGTATGAGGTTTGCAAGCTTTCATAGCAAGAATTTTCAGCCATGTCTTTCCTCATCTTCTCTTATAGATTTGTCATTGAAAGTCAAGCTGGAAAGTTTCTTTTTGGTGCTAAAATATCTATGGAGAAAAAATGTTTTCAATATGTGGCTTGTTATAAGAATTTCCAACCACATATAAAGGAGAAACAAGCCCCATATAAAGGAGAAACAAACCCCAAATTGGAAGCAAAAAACAATTAAGATTTGAATTTACACCTAATTTTTCATCCACATCTTTGTTGGGAAACCATAAAGTATTTTTCAGATTTCTTATGATTTCATCTCAAGCCTTTGGAAGTGACATCATACACTAAAGCCAAGGAGCCATTTCTTGGAGTATGTGGATCAACCTTATGAGATGCGGGTTACATCATAAAAATCTTACTTGGAGCAAAGATGAATCATCATAGTCATATTGTAGCTACATTCAAGATGGATAGGCCAAGCTTGTAGATGCACATGCCAATATTGGCATGATTTTGGTGCTCTTCTCCATCCTCATGAATTGAATTCTATTTTTGGTCCTAATGTACTTTTTGTACCATGTTGATGCAAGAGCATCAATTTCAAGTCAACTCAATTTTCTAGAAGGTCTAGGTTTGGTTACGAAGGGAGGGGTTTGTTTTCCCAATTGCCATGTAATGTAATTGATTTTCTTATTTAAGCATTTAGAGGGTCTCGAACCTGATTGTCTTCTGATTGTATAAACAATGGGAGTGATTAGGAAAGGAATATAATAGCTGTTCAGGAATCAGATCTATCATTAATTACAGACCCTTAGAATGGGCATTTTTTCTCCCTGCTCGAATTTTTCATGTTGAATGAATCATTCAACAATTCCTGAGTCAATGAACTAGAGCGTTGTTCCTTTAGTCATTAGACTGTGATCTCAGGTATGTCTGGATTTTTGAACAGTGTGGGTGTGAGAGCAGGGTCATCGTCGAATCATGGTGACTTCCTAGGCATTGAGTACACAGGATAGAGTATACTGTGCAAGTCCTTCGTTTGAGTGATTGGCATATCATTCAAGCTGGATCATAGTAGAATGGGACCTGTGGTTGATCGTTGGATTGATTGGACCATGTATTTAAGCAAGTCCTGTAGTATTCAATCCATGTTGTATCATTCTTGAGATCAAAGTCTGTAGATTTCAAAGGAAATCGATTTTAAATCTTGTTATTGCAAACTGTAGAAGAGGACACAAAGATAGTGGAAGCCAGTAGTGCCCAGATAATGGTCTAGAGCTAAAGAAAACACTGTGATGTAAAGTACATATCATGTACATTCATTCACTCTTTGAAGGGAATCGAACTTTCATCGTTGAGGATGTTTTCTCATACATGAAACATCATAGATTCTTGTTTTTGGCGTTGTCTAGTTGTTAGACGAAATGAATTTTTTGGTTGGAATTTGGTGGTGATATAAATTTACACGAATCACTATTTTTTGTTATTCAAAATCCATTATTTTATGTTGTTCAACATCTATTTCTAGATGTAAAAATGGATTCAGCATGCTGAAAAACTCTGGGATTATAAAGAAATAATCACTCAAATCTACGAATCTAACAATTTTTCACAGAATTTCGAGCAAATGTCCCCAAAAAAATTTATCATTTCGTAATAAAACATGTTATTTACATATTGTGGCATTAGTCGTTAGGGAATCTTTTCGAAATTAGGAGCATGGTCGCATTTGCGTGTTGAAGGCATTTAATTACTTTGCAAGTTAACCAAACCTTCCATTAAGAAACAAATAAAAGTTTTGGACGGAGTAATGAGAGCTGTGCAACTCAAGCATGGTGTGAGCAGGCTTGCATCATATCTCATGATGATTTTGTACTTGGTGTTTCCTTGTTTTGGCTCATGACAAAGCACAAGGGTAGAACTCTTATTATTGATGTAGTGCTAGAATGATTTCATTGGTTGTATTATTATACCTAGCATTTTATTTTGTCAAGTAGATTAGAGTAGGGTAAATAAGCTTCTTTGAAGCAATAGGTCAATTTGTGTGTTTCATTTATGCATCTTGATTGTGCTTTTTTTCTTGCTTCTTGTGAGTTATTGCTTGACTTCGTGCAATCTTAGCCGCATTTGATTTAGTCTTGTCTAAAAGAAAATTGTATAAGCATTTTTATTGTATCTCTTTTCATTTTCAAAATACTAGGGTGACCATATCACCCTGCATTTTTTTTACTGATGGTTTTATGTTGATATCTAGCATGCATTTTTGTTGACTAACGAAGAGTGTAGGTCTTGGAGTTCCAAATATTTCTGAGGTTCTTGTGCACTCTATGGTGAGAACATGTCCCCATGTTGGAGCTAGATGTTACCCCCTCACATGTAGGAGTAAATAGAGGATATTCTTCTCTTGTGACTCTTATCACAAATGTCAATTCCAAAAATGAGATCCATGGTTCTCCATAGATAGTTGACCAGAGATGCTTCCCACATTTTCTCAGTTCACCTAATTTTGATGATTATGGTGCTTGGCACACATGAGGTACATTATTTCATTGCTTCATATTGGGTGTTAATGTCTTATGTACTTGTCATGAAAGTGGTGATCATTGGTTGAGTTGAATAATGGATCATGATGCTCTAAATTTGTGCTATTTGTCTTGTTTCACCTTGTTGGATCATCATCATCCTCTACATAAGTGTTGTCACTCTTGAGTTGAGTCATACTATTAGAGGGTTTTGAGAGATGTAGTGTGTCCATATCCCAATCCATAATTAACACTCTCCATCCTTCCTAATTTCTCTTGTTCCTCTTTTGAGTTGGTTGTCATATGTAAAAAAAATGTTCATGCTTCATAGTCCCATGAGAAGAGCCTCACCCTAAAATGGCTATAAGCTCAAGGTGAAGAGAGAAAAAAATAGTCAAAAGCCAAACGAAATAGAGCATGAGAAATACCCCCTCGCTATGATGCCATTACCATAAGTGTTATTCAATGAAATGCATATCTTAAAAAGACTAAATGAAATAAAATAAAAGCCAAAGGGTAACTCAATGCATAATTGCTCCCTCATATCTCAAAGGTTCTCATGTGGATGAATATATTAAACAACCTCATCATGACTATGAAATTCAACTCATGAAGTTACCCACCAAACCATACCATCTATCACTACACATGTTTCTTGGTTGGTTTTCTTCAGAACTACTTCTCTTCTTGGGTGTTGCCACATGTAGTAGGGGTTAATGATGCCCCCAACATACCTAAACTTGGAAAATTGTATGAATTCTATGAGTTATTGTGAAATTAGAAGATGATACTTGATGTTTCTCTACCTAATGACATTTGCATTTGACATTACTCACTTTTTATGTTGCATTAGATTTGTGTACATGCCTCGGGATTGATGACTTCTCCAGGCCCTTGAACCTTGCTTTGGACATGGTTCCTTGGAATTATCAATGAGATGATTCAGATAGATCATTTCACTTCTTGGAGGATGTTGAGGAGGTCATTGCACACCTTGAGGGGATTTTTAACACATATTTTGAAGGCGTCCAAGTTCAAGAGCAATTATATTTTGACAAAATGCCCAAAATGCTATGAGATCAACGCCATTAGATGCAAAATGGCCACGAGATTTCCAAAATGTGGCCATAATAAAAATTTGGGCAACAAATAACACAATTATGGTGCTTTCAAAATGTATCGTGAGAATATTATCATTGAATTTCGACCACTTGTAGGACACCCTAAGACGAGGTCGGTGAGGATTTTGAGGAGGTCCTTCCACATGTTGAGGAGATGACTTTACATTTGAAGAGAATTTACTTGATTTTGGGGGCATTTTTGGGGTATTTTGACTCACTCACTCATGTATCATGGATATTATTGTATAGTTGACATAACCACTGAATCATAGTTTATGTGTTTTTTACCATATCTCTAGAGTTTATAAAGAGATAATGGTATTTTATATACTTTTAGGCTAAAAGCTAGACGAATATTATTTTTATATTGAGAGGGTTGCTAGATCTCTTCATATAAATATAGAAGCACCTCTCATTTGTAACTCATTGCTATAACTTGTGGAGAACACTACTTGTCTAATATATATCATGACTATTGTTTACTATAGGTGGATAACTAGAGCGACTTCTTGAGGATGATGTCTTGTGGATGCTTTCCAAAATTTCATGGATGTTCTTGGATAGGGTTTGTGAATGAATCAATTTCTTGAGTAAGTGATCTCTCTAAATATTTATGGTTTTTTTTTATGAATGATTGTAAGTGTAGTTGTGCTTCTCTAGTGGTGGTGATGCACTCTCTTTCTATTTTCTTGAACAAGTCACTTCTTCAAAGCTCTTAGAAGATTACTAACAGAGCATCTTCCCCTTGAGCTATCTTGAAGATTGTAAGGCACTAGGTGGATTTTTTAAGGTTGGTAGTTGACAACCCTAACTATCACCCTAGTTTCACTTACACTTTACCGAGAGAGTCCTTAGTTGACCCCATATACCAAAAAAAAAAATTTAGTAGACACTAGTCTTTTCCCATCTATCCAATCGTGTATTCAAAATTTCAAATTTTTTCTTTGTTTTAGGGTAAATCTAGGGTTTGTTTAGCTTACATTTAATTTTAAACCATCAAAAACCCTAGACATATAGGGTTTTCTTGCATATTTTTTACCTAAAATCCTAGGGTTTGCTTGCATGTGTTTGACCTAAAATCATATCAGCTGGAAAATTGGCTTAGTTGGTTTGTATTAGAGCAGTTTTAGGGATGGGCATATTGGTTTTATTGGCTGTTATATGTTGTATTCCTCATTTTATCCCTAAATTTCACTTGTTTACAATCTACTTAAGTGGCTGAAATATACTATTGTTATAACTTGTTTATTGCTATAATTTCTTATATTTTATGTAATTTTTACAACAATCTTTAGTAATTTTCAGATTTGTATTATTTAGGGATAATTTTGCATTAGATGATCACTTGATAAACTCTTTAAAACAACCCTAAAGTGAGTGAACCCTAAATTTGAAATTTACTTTGATTAACCACCTAATCTATAACTCACATGTCATAATCCATTGGTGGTAATTTGGCTAGTTACATAGGTGAACTAGGACTTGACTTATCTTGCCTTGGTAACATTAGGTCCTACTAAGGAAGTTTCCCTTGTGTTGCACTTGTCATTCACTAAAATAAGTGAAGTAGTGTTATAGCACAAAATGCCACACCTATGCATTTGTGTCATGGCCTAACCCTTTCCCTTGGCTTGCTAGACATTTTCCCAACTTGCCTCATGCAAGTCATTTAAAAAGCATGACTTTTGCACATGTCCACGGGCTCCTTTGATGAAAAGCACGAAAATCCATGACTTCTTAGTTTGCAACCCGCGGATGCCCTAAAAAAATGGCAAAAATAAAATAATTCTGAGTTTTCATGTGGATTTTTCGATTGGGCTTGTTTCCCAACATCCCCATGCCCGTACAAAACATATTCCAACTCCCCAACCTCTTTGGGAAGATATAAAAGCACCATTGAGGGAAAATACATGGTCAAGTCCCTTGGCGCAAGATTATGCTGCCAACATCTAGCAAGCCTCCCTTTCCTATAATCCTCTGAGCAACATCCCCTACTATACTCTATACCGAAATATTCATTCTGTATATTAATTTGACGCCTGGGAACTGCTCCTTCCAACAATCGAAATGAACTAGACATAAGTATCGGCAACTCTTGTATCTCCTATCGATCGATCTGCTAAAAGTAGAAACTCATTAGTCCATGTTGCATTAATATCATTAACTGGACACTATCCTCCCCGATGGGAGGAGATCTGTGGTTTCTACCATTAGAGGGGTCCGACAGAGGGACAAGAACCCTTGCAATGGATTCAAACCCCCCATTATTTATCTTAATATTAATATTATTTTCGTCATCATCTCCCTGATATATGAATTTCAATTTCAGCAGCATGCAAGCCATTTTTTCACTAACCATCACTAGCATAAGCATAACACTCTATGGTGAGCACATGTCCCCATGTTGGATCTAGATGTTACCCCCTAACATGTAGGAGTAAATAGAGGATATTCTTCTCTTGTGATTCTTATCACAAATGTCAATTCCACAAATGAGATCCATGGTTCTCCCATAGATAGTTGACTAGAGATGCTTCCCACATTTTCTCAACTCACTGACATTTGATGATTATGGAGCTTGACATGCATGAGGTACATTATTTTATTGCTTCGTATTGGATGTTAATGTCTTATGTACTTGTCATGAAAGTGGTGATCATTGTTTGAGTTGAATAATGGATCATGATGCTCTAAATGTGTGCTATTTGTCGTGTTTCACCTTGTTGGATCTTCATCATCCTCTAGATAAGTGTTGTCACTCTTGAGTTGAGTCATTTACTATTAGAGGGTTTTGAGAGATGTAGTGTGTCCATATCCCAATCCATAATTAACACTCTCCATCCTTCATGATTTCTCTTGTCCCTCTTTTGGGTTGGTTGTCATATGTCAAAAATAAATGTTCATGCTTCATAGTCCCATGAGAAGAGCTTCACCCTAAAAGGGCTATATGCTCAAGGTGAAGAGAGAAAAAAATAGTCAAAATCCAAAGGAAATAGAGCATGAGAAATACCCCCTCACTATGATTCCATTACCATAAGTCCTATGCAATGAAATGCATATCTTAAAAAGACTAAATGAAATAAAATAAAAGCCAAAGGGTAACGCAATGCATAATTTCTCCCTCATATATCAAAGGTACTCATGCGGATGAATATATTAAATAACCTCAACATGACTATGCAATTGAACTCATGAAGTTACCCACCAAACCATACCATCTATGAATACCCATGCTCCTTGATTGGTTTTCTTGGGAACTACTTCTCTTCTTGGGTGTTGACACATGTAGTAGGGGTTAATGATGCCCCCGTCATACCTAAACTTGGAAAATTGTATGAATTCTATGAGTTATTGTGAAGTTAGAATATGATGCTTGATGTTTCTCAACATACTGACATTTGCATTTGACATGAATCACTTTTTATGTTGCATTGAATTTGTGTACATGTATCGGGATTAATGACTTCTCCAGGCCCCTTGAACCTTGTTTTGGACATGGTACCTTGGAATGATCATTGAGATGATTTGGATAGATCATTTCACTTCTTGGAGGATGTTAAGGAGGTCATTGCACACCTTGAGTGGGATTTTAGCACATATTTTGAAGGCGGCCAACTTCAGGAGCAATTATCTTTCGACAGGATGCCCAAAATTCTATGATATCAATGACATTAGATGCAAAATGGCCACATGATTTCCAAAATGTGGTCATAATAGAAATTTGGGCAAAAAATAACACAAGTATGGTTCTTTCAAAATGTATCATGGGAATATTATCACTGAATTTTGACCACTCGTGGAACACTCTTAGAGGAGGTTAGTGAGGATTTTGAGGAGGTCCTTCCACATGTTGAGGAGGATTACTTGGAATTTGAGGAGAGTTTACTTGATTTGGGGGGCATTTTTTTGGTCTTTTGACTCATTCACTCATGTATCATGGATATTATTGTATTGGTGACATAACCACTTCATAGTTTATGTATTTTTTACCATATCTCTAGAGTTTGTAAAGAGATAATGGTATTTTATATCCTTTTAGGCTAAAAGCTAGACGAATATTATTTTTATATTGAGAGGGTTGCTATATCTCTTCATATAAATATAGAATCACCTCTCATTTGTAACTCATTGCTATAACTTGTGGAGAACACTACTTGTCTAATATATATCATGACTATTTTTTACTATAGATGGATAACTAGAGCGACTTCATGAGCATAATGTCTTGTGGATGCTTTACAAAATTTCATGGATGTTCTTGGCTAGGGTTTTGTGAATGAATCAATTTCTTGAGTAAGTAGTCTCTCTAAATATTTATGGATTTTTTTTTATGAATGATTGTAGGTGTAGTTGTGCTTCTCCAATGGTGGTGGTGCACTCTCTTTCTACTTTCTTGAACAATTCACTTCTTCAAAGCTCTTAGAAGATTACTAGTAGAGCATCTTCCCCTTGAACTATTTTGAAACTTGTCAGGAACTAGGTGGATTTGTTAAGGTTTGTAGTTGACAACCCTAACTATCACCCTAGTTTCACTTACACTTTACCGAGAGAGTCCTTAGTTGACCCCATATGCCAAAAAAAAAATTAGTAGACACTAGTCTTTTCTCATCTAGCCAATCTTGTATTCAAAATTTCAAATTTTATCTTTGTTTTAGGGTAAATCTAGGGTTTTTTTTAGCTTGCATTTAATTTTAAACCATCAAAAACCCTAGACATATAAGGTTTTCTTGCATATTTTTTTAAAATCCTAGGGTTTGCTTGCATGTGTTTGACTTAAAATCATCTAAGTTGGAAAATTGGCTTAGTTGGTTTGTATTAGAGCAGTTTTAGGGTTGGATATCTTGGTTTTATTGGGTTTCAATTTTTCAAAAAAAAACAATTTACTTAAACTCTAGTTGTATACCTCATTTTACCCCTAAATTTCTCTTGTTTACAATCTACTTAAGTGGCTGAAATATACTTCTATTGTAACTTGTTTATTGCTATAATTTCTTATCTTTTATGCAATTTTTACAACAACCTTTAGTAATTTTCAGATTTGTACTATTCGGGGATAATTTTGCATTAGATGATCATTTGATAAACCCTCTAAAACAACCCTAAAGTGAGTGAACCCTAAATTTGAAATTTACTTTGATTGACCACCTAAATTATAACTCACATGTCATAATCCGTTGGTGGTAATTTGGCTAGTTACACAGGTGACCTAGGACTTGACTTATCTTGCCTTAAGGACACTAGGTGCTACTAAGGAAGTCTCCCTTGTGTTGGACTTGTCATTCACTAAAATGAGGGAAGTAGTTGCTTAGGTGACAGTGGAAACATTTCTAATGTCCACTGGTATTTGTACCTTGTTAAAGACTTACTCTAAGGTGCAATATTTTGTGATAACAAACCCAATTCTAAAAAGGTATATAAATTTGAATGAAAACTTGACTACTAAAAAACAAGGTAAATACAAGTAAAAATTCACAAAGAATGCACACCTAAGGAAAAATAAACATGTTAAAGGTTATTGATTCCTTATTAAACTACATTATACCTATCTATGCATGCAAGATAACCACTGGGCTAGAGATTCCCCTACATCATGATTCATGTAGAAATTGGCACCTTAGCGTGCACCAATGTTTGTCCTATTTTTTTCAAACTACAGATAGTTTTAGGACGTTATCAGATGTTAAATATAATAGAAAGGTATGTCATATAATGAATCATCATTTTCAAGTGTTAAATCATCAACGAAATGAATATCTATGCATTGGTATGCATTTATCCAAGGTTGACTTAAAATGTCAAAAACAACTAAGTGGCCACTTTGGCAGATCCAATTTGGGTAATTGGAGACTTTACTGAGGAAATTAGATATGAGGTATTGTTATCCATGTGGAACTCTCCACCCTACTATCTTTTTGTATCACCAATCATGCATTTTCTAGGCAATATTGGCCTGATTTGAAATCTTTGTCCAATAAGCTAGTTTTGATCTATTTTGTAACATGAGGTTTTTAAGGTTCAAAATCAGGGTACAAAATTGTGAGAATGTCAAGTAGGTCATGAAGAACACTCAAAAAGTTCTAGATCTTGATCTGTGCACTTATGTAGGGTAGGGCATGCATTTTTTAAGGTAGTAAAATAGGCAAAATCATTCAAAGTGCCATTTTGGATTACCTTTATCTTTAAGAAGGGGATGAGGGGTTGGTAAATTTGGAAATGTATTGTGATGTAAAAACTTAGAAACTGCAAAAGTAAAGTTTCATATCTCACTTACATACAATTACGATGGCTTGGTGTGCATTTTACAAAGGTCTATCAACTTACTAGAAATACAATGTTTTGTACCATACACACATTTTTGAGATTCGAGGAACATTCTTATTTAGAGAAAGGATTGAATCAAATGTGAAACTTGTTGTATCTTTTGTTGTCAATGATAATGGAATGCAAGACATACCTATTGGCATGGATAATGTTGCAGGTGTTGGAAGCATAACAATTGAATTATAAATATGCATAATTGGGACTATGTTCTTATGGTGTGTATTTTAACCCTGCTTGATTGTTCTATATTTCTAAAATTTCAATCCCATCCCCAAAAATATCTTCTGTACAAAATTACAAACAATCCATCTTTTAAACACAAAGTATAATTCAAGGTGAAGTGCCTCAAGAAAATGCATACTAACCTTATCAAAATACATTCCTAAAGTAAACCAAATATGATACGATAAAGTAAAAAAAATCCTAACCATAACGAGATGTCATATTTTCCAAAACTATCTACACATTTAAGATATAAACTTTGCAAAATAGGTTTTCCACTATGTTGCATTATTCAACAAATGTACTAAAAGGGATATTGAGGTTTCTATAGGTACTCCAATGAAGATATGAAAGTTGATATGGATTCCTCGTGAGCTAAAACATTTTCCCCTATGGTGATATTTTATGACCCACTTGTAAAAGGTTTGTAAATTCAAAAGTAAACTTAATTGCTTAAAAATATGACGTAGTCATTACTTGAAGGATCTTTAGGAGAAACAAAGAGACTATATGAAACCAATACCTTTGACTCAGATAAGAATTTGGTTCCCTCTCTAAATTTTGATCTCTCATCTTTTAACTTGTCGTTAGTTTTTGTGGATCCTTTTTCACATGGTGTTAAGAGGTTAAAAAGAAAAAGAGGAAAAATGGACGGATTAAAGATTATTTTTTAAATTTCCAAAAATTATATGTAATTTTACATTTTACTCTAATAAATATAATATTTATGTATATGTTTATATACATATACATTAGGAGAAACAAAGAGAATATATGAAACCAATACCTTTGACTCAGATAAGAATTTGGTTCCCTCTCTAAATTTTAATCTCTCATCTTTTAACTTGTCGTTAGTTTTTGTGGATCCTTTTTCACAGGGTGTTAAGGGTGTTAAGAGGTTAAAAAGAAAAAGAAGAAAAATGGACGAATTAAAGATTATTTTTTAAATTTTTAAAAATTATATGTAATTTTACATTTTACTCAATATAGTATTTATGTATATGTTTATTATTGGTTTATGTGTTTATTATATAGTATTTATGTATATGTTTATTATTGGTTTATGTGTTTATTATCGGTTTATGTATTTACACTTACTTTTTTAATTATTCTTTAAACACTTAAAGAATGTTTTATTTTTACAATAAAATAAAAATTGCAATTTTTTCATACAAAGGAATAAAGACAACACTTCCATGTAGAGAAACCAAATCCTTAGTTAGACATATTCTATGTATAGAAATGATCTTCAATGAATATCAATTAATAAAAACTAAATAATAGTTTGGGGAGAAGTTAAAGAGCAAGACCATTGTATTGGACATTTAAGATATGTAAAAAGTTTAATGTATTTTATTTATATAAGCGTTTAGAGCAAGAATATTTAATTGGACATATATGTAAAAAGTTGAATGTACTTTATTTATGTAAGGATTTTATTTATGTAAGGATTTAGAGCAAGAACATTAAAATATGTAAAAAGTTTAATGTATTTTATTTATGTAAGGATTGTGTACTACAATAAAATTTGGAATAGATTGAAAGTGTTTTTGGATTCAATATATTATTTAGGTTAAATGTTTGTATCT
>JASDQU010028847.1:2460-24977 GCA_032191745.1 Picea mariana
GTGTATAGTTCTTTGTTCTTCGCTCTAATGTGTTTATCTCTTTCTTGACTAAGTTCTTGATATGATTAAGTAGATTTAGTTATGCTGCATGCTGATGATATATGAATGAACGTTAGATCTGATATATAAGATGCTTAGTGCTTGATCTGTTGAATCTAATCTATATTTCTGTGGCTAAGTACTGAATCATCCTTAGTATAAGTATTCAATGTGATGCTTTGTGCTTTCGGTGAAGTGTATTAATGAATGTATGTTAAGGAGTAACTGATGCTAAGTGCATTATAAGCAAGATAATCACAGATCTGTGTCCCAGCTAAGGTTGCAGACATATGAGTCCTGCAACCACCCCTACCTCTACCTCGGGTGAGACTTCATCTACTTCATAGGTGTTGTCGAAAGGTCTAGTAGTTTGGGTTTTGTTGGTGCACTCTTGAGTGTTGAACCCTGGGTTTTCCCCTGTCCCAACAAATGGTTCTGTTGTTGAGAACTGAAACTGTGATTGTTGGGAACTGAAGAAGAAAAACCTTTGTGAAAAATAAGCTCTGTGCATAGATCTATTGCCCTAGTGCACAATGTTCTGTTTGACCTGTGAAGATTTGTGCCAAGAAAAAGAGGTCAGATCTGAAGAAAAGAGGTCAAATCTAAAGGGAAAAGGCCATATCTGCAGGAAAAGAGGTCAGATCTGCGAAGAAAAGTTCAGATCTGCTAAAAAGAGGTAAATCTGTAAGCCCTGTGCTTTGATAAAGGTAAGAATAGTTAAAAGTCTTAGATCTGGAAGCTTTGTGCTCTGTAGAAGTACGATAAGTGAATTTTTTTCTTTCTAAAGCATGGATCTAGGTATGTTTGATAAATTATTTCCTAGCTTCAAAACTAGGGCATTAATAGGTGAAAGAAAGTTTGATATGAATAGATCTGATAAGTATAGTGATAGATATGTTATACCTATGCATCGAAAGAATGTTTGGACTAACAAGTGGATGCATGACCCTAGAAAAAGTTTTTTTCAGGCTAGCCACTATGATCCTGGTGCGCAATATAGAAGGAGTTGGGAAACATATAAACGAAAGAGAGGATTAACCCTTTTTTATAGTTGCAGAAGACCGAGACATCTTGCTAAGGAATGCCCTAGGAGAAGACCTAGTTGCCTCTATTGTAAGGCTATGGACCATGAAGTATTGGATTGCCCTAGAATGATTGCTAGGCTTGAGAAGTTGAATATGGAGCAAGCAAACCCTAAAGGAGATCAAGAGACCAAGATTATAGAAGAAGCCCAAAAACAATTAGAAAAGATATTGCTACAGATGAAGGATACCTTGAATGAAAACCGACATGTTAGGTTATCAGAGATATTCAAAGAAAAGGAGAAAATCTAAGCAAGAATAGGGGACTTTGACATTGACTATACTCTTGATGAAGAAACATAAGTTAACATTATGCCAGAAAGAACTTGGGAAGCTATAGGAAAGCCTGCCATGATCCCTTCCCTAGGAGGAACAAGTTTCTTCAGAGGAAAGCTAGTAAACCTATGTGGAAGGCTCGCCTGAATACCTATGATTGTCCATGGAACTTCGATAGAGGAAGACTTTGAGATCATTAAATTTTTTCAAGACAGCACCCCGTTTACCATGCTCATAGGAAAACCTTGGATTGATAGAGAACAAGCCAAACAAAAAGACGAAGAAAAATTTTTGGAACAGAAAAAGCAAGAGTTAAAAGACTTTATGACCAGAAGGATCATGCACTTGATCGAAGAATAGAAGAGCAGATCGCAGATATTTAATATTATCAACTCCGATGTCGAAACTAAGAGAACACTTGAGGATCTGTAGAAGATCAAGTTACCTATATTTTATACAGAAGAAGTATTATCAAGGAACCCTAGGAAAGACTTTCAACAACGCGAAGTAACTAAGACCATAGAAGATAAACATTAGAATGGTAAAAGCATTACTTAATGAAGCTCATTGGGAAGAAGGATAGGAAGTTAAGAAAGAAAAGGGCTAATACTGTAAGGTTACAAGAGGTTCTATAGGACACTTCGCAGTAAGAATAATTACAAAATTGGAGCTTCACCGAGATATCAGAAAAACGACATAGAGTACTTCGTCGGGATGAAGCAATATAGCCATTGGAACTGATATACCCATTCAACCACCACCCCGAACGGATCGAAAATAAGTTATGGGTTACCACTAGACCATTGGATAGCACCAGAATGGATAGAATAGAGTTAATGAAGGCCCCATGTCTAATTCAAGCAGACCGTTGCTGAGATTGCCTACTTAACCTAGCACGCCATGCACCGAGAATACTTTGTGCTAACTAAGAATCTGAGCATGAACCCTGAGATTTACTTACCCTGAGATCATTGCCTTACTATTCATTATAGTCTCTGAATTCCTTTTTCACCCGAGCCAGCTGCCTCAAGTTTGTATTTCAGACGATCTCAGCGTTGCTTAGCGCTGCTGAGAAAATTGTTGAAGAAGTTCTAATCGATTTAATGACTGAGAGAGTCATGTCAGAACACAGAATGTCTACAGGTGTACAGGCATCGTCCTTGGGTGCACTGCCAACTTCCCCCTCCACTGCTCAAGAAGGACCATCCTGACGGCCTTCGGAAAGATGATCGAAGCTTGGAAATGACTTTTCCACTGTGAAGATGATCTTAAGCATATTTCCTAAATATATCCCACCATTAAGTAGAATAGTGAATCGAGACACTGTACCCAGAGACTTCGACTATGTTGTAGTCATGGAGTACCTCCCGAAAGGGGTGCGTGCAATTCATGCTGACCAAGGGAAGTTCACCGTGCTGAGATTTAGTGATTTTAACCTCAGAGATCACAAGGTTTACGGTATGCTATCCCCACACAAGTATTTGACTATTAAAAAAGGAAATAACCCCAAGATTGTACCCCAACAATGGACCTATAATCTTGCGCAGTCAACCCTCCTCAATGTAATGAAGATTCCACATTTCTAGAGGCATCAAGAAGTAAATGCATGCGTTAGACTATTGTTGTATTGCTACCATGGATTATACCTATGGTTGGACCATCGCATCACTTTGGATCTGATTCTGATCAATCAGATCACTAGGCTAAGCATGCAGGGCCCTGACCTGCAGGAATTTTACCCTGGAAATATTGCAGACTATGCTCTCACCCAACTAATAAAAGACACATATGGCGATCTGGAGAAAGGCACACGAGGTTACAATGTATCCTCCATTGAGAATGCAGCAATGTGCTTTGGTTTCCAGCTGATTGTAGGAAATTTAGTTCGAAAAAACAAACCTACACAAGTGATCGAATTTGTAGTTGACCTCCTAGGGAAGTGCACGGAGGGACTACAAATGAACTGGGAAAAATACCTTATAAATCAGTTAGAGCTTGACTGTAGACAAGTGCAGGACCAAGGGTATGAGTTCCACTTTAGCTGGTTTCTCATACTCATCGCTTTCATTGTGTGGGAACTGCCCGAGGGAGCTACGTTTTCAGAGATCAACCCTTCGAACCACTAGCCACAAAGTTATGTACGCTGTGGTACTCCAACGACATGAACAAATAGTGGCAATCCAATTTCGTCTTCCACACTTACTACACTCAGTTGAAGAATTCCATTCAGTCTACACTGTGTATTACACCCAACACGCTTCATAGGTTTAGATCTTTAATGAAGTTCAGCGTAGATCGTCACTTCACCTACATCACAGCGCACATATATGAGCACAAACAACAACTTCAGTCATATTACAAACTGACAGAAGATGACTTGGAGGAGATTACCAAGGAATGCTTAGAAGACCTCGTTGTTGTAGTAGACCCCGCAAAGATGTCCGATGTAGATATCCTTGAAGCTATTCTGGATACACCAGGACCGTGCAAGACTAAGAAGGATGTCGAAGTCTAAGATATCCACAACACATCCACAAAGACTTCTTCACTCTCACCTGCGAAGGGACGTGATAATGAAGAACTAGGGGGCATAGAGGTTGAACAAAGAAAAGGTGAGGTTCCTCCGCCTAGGGACGAGGAAGATCCCTCCAACAAAAGGAATATTACCCCACCAAATCCCTCATCCAGAAAGAAATCTAAGGCCACCCAGACCATGCTTAAAAATACCCTTACCCTGGATGATTTTGACTTTTTAATTATCGCACTGAATTATGTTTCACTAGAGCTCGCGGAAAAACAAAAAGCAAAGAAGGAGAAGCTATTCCATCAAATCACGAGTGAATTCAAAGAAGTGCAGCAGGCACTCCAGTCTAGCCAAGCAGTTTCTACAACACCATTAACAATGGAAATTCTAGGAACAAGTGAAGAGCCCACATAGTTATGCCAGATCGCTGAGAAAGTCTAAGGTTTCCTTCGACGAGCTCAAGAAGACATAGTGCAAGCCACCCAGGCTTTAGCGCAAGAACAAAGTGCACATGAAGAACAATAGAGGAAGGTAGAATAGGAGAAGCTTGCCTTACAAGTGAAGTGGGAGGAGGAAAAAGCACAGTTACAGTAGAGCAAGGACCAATTGCTAGCAAAGCAACTTGAAGTAAATGAGAGAGTTCAAAAATCACTGCACTCTGTGACAATCATAGAAGTGAATATGGAAGATTGTCTCCCACAGCAGGTGACCCAATTGGAAGAAGTAATCCAACAACTTCAACAATGCATCATAGATCTGGAGCTCTGCACCGTGCCTAAGACACCCCAAAAGATAAGATATCTAAGAGAGGCCACTGCTCGAAGCGCAGTCGATCGATTAAAAACTTTGTCTTCAGAATGTAGGCAACTAAGAACTAGAAGCGCCTAGACTTATGAAACCCTCGCAAAGAATCTAGAATTGCAGACATTGGAGGCACATTTCCAAGAGGCAAAGCAACATGTAGATGTGCTACAAGTGCAATTGAAGTCCGTGACCCCAGTCGAAAGAATGAAGAGGTTCACAAAAAAATGCACAACCCAACAACAAGTACACACGCTGCAAAGTAAAGTAATGGAAGTTTCTCAAAGACTACAACCACTCCAAGAGAAGGCATGCCAGCTACTCATTGAACTTGAAAGACAGGGAGTTAAACTCGAACAGGGTGTCATCACTGCAAAACAACGCCTGGAACGACCACTCAATGACACAATAATCCAATAATTTACTAAACAATAGGTTGTTGCATTGCAGCAGGTCGAAGTCACTCGAGCCAAAATTGAGGCATTCGAAGTGGAATTGGTCAGACCTGAGTGACTCGGAACAAGTCACAGGTGAGTGTTGGGGGCCTGTTGGCTCTTGACCAAATTTTGAAGAAAACTTGGTCATATTTGACCACTTTTGGGACTGCGACAGCTTGCCAAGGAAGGAGCACAATGCGAAGTGGAAAGTAAGGAAAAAAGACCTATTTTTGGGTCCAAATTAGGGTTTTGGGTTGATGTAACAGGAAAGTAATGTCGCCCCCTAGGTTTACCCATGTTTAGGCCCATTTTGTAATCTATAAATAGGCTATGTAAATAGAGTAAGATAGTGGTAATAGTAATGTAGTACATCTATGTGATGTGTAACTTAGAGCTTAGTGCTAGTAACTGGATCTGTGTGATCAGATGTATCTTAGAGTGCTCTATGCATGAGATCAGAAAGCTAAGTGCAGTTTGTTGTAGTTTTGTGCTGAAGAGCAACAAAGAAGGATCTAGCGAGCTGCACAGATCTTCTGTCCTGTGCCAAGTAAGGGTTATTGAAGATCTGTGTTGTAACTACTTGACCAATATAATATAAAGAAGACTTTGTGGACATAACCCCAGGGTGGGGGTGAACCACGATAACTGTGTGTATAGTGCTTTGTGCTTCTCTCTAATGTGTTTATCTCTTTCTTGGATAAGTGCTTGAATATGATTAAGTAGATTTAGTTATGCTCCGTGCTGATGGTATATGAATGAACGTTAGATCTAATATATAATATGCTTAGTGCTTGATCTGTTGAATCTAATCTATATTTATGTGGCTAAGTACTAAATTATCCTTAGTATAAGTATTCACTGCAATGCCATGTGTTTTCAGCGAAGTGTATTAATGAATGTATGTTAAGGAATAACTGATGCTAAGTGCGTTGTAAGCAAGATAATCTCAGATATGTGTCCCAGCTAAGGTTGCAGACATCTGAGTCCTGCAACCACCCCTGCCTCTACCTCAGGTGAGACTTCATCTACTTCGTAGGTGTTGCTGAAAGGGCCAATAGTTAGGGTTTTGTTGGTGTGCTCTTGAGTGTTGAACCCTGGGTTTTCCCCTGTCCCAACAGACCCCATAGTTTTATTATCACTTTGGGTAGACAATTGTACATGATACTAGAGGTAGCACCTCCTACCACTATTTCTTTAATCTATGCTAAGAAATGCAATAAGGTCATATGAATTAACACTCATGATAATCGAATACACTGATTAATGACTCATCTTGAAAAGAGTCTCTATTTTATGCTATTTTTTTAATCCTTGACCTTCAAGTAAATAAATTGTCTTTTCATAAGTTCTTCTACATAGTTAGCCAAAATTAACTAATTATCTGGGTTTCCCAAGCAGGTTTTAATTATGTTAATATGTAAGAATGAATTCTATATAAAAAGAAGTAAGAATATTTCTTTTTGTTAAGTGTATAAGTACTTTATTTTTTAGACCTTTTTATTTTTTCTAGGAAGTCAATGGTTCAAATTTAGAGGTGGTAGGGTATGTATACCACCTCAGATTTTAGGTATGCACATTTTCATAGATTTTAGAAATCAAATAACTACACTGGTACACAAGCAAAGGGACCTCATACTCTTGTCCCACAAACAAAAAGATCCCATACACCAATTTAATGTCTAGATTAAAAATAATTTTAAAATTATATTATTATTATTATCAGTACTAAAATTATACTTACAATTTTAAAAAGCACTGTCATGGTTATATACAATACAACCAGTGATATTTTACACTCAACCTTGACTTAAAAATAATGGAGATTAGTTGCGATGTTTATTTAGGATTTAGTTGAGGTTGGTTCCAACCATCTAAACAAAATAGTGTCTATCCTTCAAGCAGTGTTATTTTACACTCAACATTATCTATAATTCAAGCTTTGGATAGGGAAAAAATAACACTATTAAACATAGGTGTCGTAAATAAAACTTGTTAAACTTATCATAAACATAAAATCATTTCTAGTTATTATCGATTCGGGCATTCCAATTGAACAACGTCAATAATAGTGGTGATGATTTGAGTAGTCAAAGTTTGCATGTGTTATCCTATAGATGTCCCATTCTAAACGAGATGCAATAATAGGTATCATACAAAAACTTCTCCGTAAGTATGATAAAAAAATATTCTACTGACAAAAGCAACATCTAACATGATTGAGTGTTTATTGTGTTTTTCAAGAGTCAAAAATATCAATAGATAAAAATCATTCATAGTTCCTATATGGGAATTTCTTTGAACCGGAAAACGAAATTATAGATGAGCATGCACTTTCAATAGTCTTCTTTTGGTTAAGAAAATGTGGTCGACTTCTGTGCATATATTAGAGGATGAGGGACCCTTGATGTGCACAGGAAGCTTCCATTTAGGTAACCGATAATGATCTTAAACAATGAGTCACAGTGGGCCATGAGAATGTTTATTATCTTAATTGGGCCATTAGATTGGCAATTATCTTAGTTCACTTGATGAAACTTTTTCTTTGTGACCATGACTTTTGGTGAGAAATGACTCGTTTTCCCACTACATTTTGGTATGATACAATCACCATTCAATTTCCTTTACAAATAGGAAGTAACACTGGGCCATTCGATTCTCACATTTTTTTCGTGATCCTGACTTTTGGTGAGAAATATTTCCTTTTCCCATTACATTCAGGTATGATACAGTTTCAATTCATTTTCCTTTATAAATCAGAATTCACATTGGGCCATTCAATTGGCTATCATATGATTTCTTATGATGAACCATTTTATTCATGACTTTGATTTTCATGAGAAATACCTCCTTTATCCATAATTAACCATTGAATCAATGAATTATGTGTGAGATAGATTGAATATCCAATATAAAATAGGGAGCAACGGGAGGGTGACTAAGGAGGTCAGCGACACAATTTTTTCTCCCTATTTTATACTTGATGTTGAGATAGAACTGTTGTAGGTATGTGGACCACTTTTGATGGTGGTTGTTTTGAAACTTCCCCTACGTCTATATGAACTACATAAGCTTGTGATCAGTGTTGATGATTGTCTCCTTTCCTAGAATGTAATGCTTCCATTGACGGTAGGATTGCACAATGGAATACATTTCTTTGTCACAGGTGGGGTATTTACAAACCATATCTAAGAGTGTCTCACTATGGTATGCTATTGGATGACCATGTTGAGTGAGGACTATGCCTAGAGAATATTTGGAGGCATCAATATCAATCTTGAACGATTGTTGCAGATTGGATAAAGAGAGTACTAGAGCTTAGCAGAAGCGATGCTTCAGATCATCAAATGCTTGTTGTTTTTCTTGCCCACATGTGAAATTTTCCTTTCCACCACCCTTGGTTATTTGGATGAGGGCCCATGGAATATGAGAGAATCCCAAAATGAACCTTCAGTAGAATTCGACAAGTCCCAAGAAGCTTTGAAGCTTGGTTAGTGTGGTTGGGGATGGCTAGTCACAAATGACTTGGATATTAGCTGGATCCACATGTACCCCATGATCATCAACAATGTAGCCCAAGTATTGGACCCTTTTTATGAAAAAGGAGAATTTTTCCAAGTTGGCATATAGATTTTGCTTTTGTAGAGTGCCCAAAACCTGTTGAATATGCTACATGTGTTCCACCCAAGTTGTGCAGAAGATGAGGATGTCATCTAGATATACCAACACAAAAGAGTTGGTGAAGGGTCTCAATACATAATCCATCAATATCCTAAAACTTGTTGGTGCATTTTTTAATCCAAAGGGCATGACCATCCATTCTAAGAGACCTTCTTTAGATTTTAAATTCATCTTCCATACATTAGTTGGTTCGATGGGAACCTAGTGGTAGCTATAATTTAGGTCAATATTGTTGAAGAACTTTTCACCATTGAGTTGGTCAAGAAGGTCATAAATTCAAGGAATTAGGTACCAGTTCTTGACTGTGATTTTGTTTAATGCATTGTAATCAATGTAGAGCCTCTAGGTCCCATCTTTCTTCTACACCAACACAATCAGGCTAACACAAGGGGAGGAGTTGGGCCAGATGTGCCCATTTTGAAGAAGCTCTTGGATCTAACACTTGATTTCTTCATTTTCCATCAACGAGCGATGATAGAATTTTTCATTAGGCAACGGTTCATCGAGGGTTAGATCAATTGGATGCTTGACTTGGTAGTGCGTTGCTACCTCGATGGGTGAGGAGATGTCTTTGTACTCTTCCATGATCCCATCCACTTGCTTCTTCTACAAAGAGATGCTCTATGTAAAGGTCACAGATGTAGCGATGACCTTGCTCTTATTTTGAGCACGGATCACAAATAATACGAACTTTCCATTTTTTGAAATGACCTTATTGCATTGCTTAGCATAGATAAAAGAAATAGTGGTAGGGAGTATTACCTCTAGTATCCTATACAATTTTCTACCCAAAGTAATAATAACACTACGAGATATAGACTCATACATAGCATGTTTCTTCCATAAATATGGTTGGACAAAAAAAACATCACAAAATTCAAGGGGAGCAATATCACACAATACATCGTCTTTGAAGGTCTTGATGTTGTAGGGAATACGACATTGTTGGTTGACACAGAGATCGCATCCTTGGTGAAGCTAGCTGATGGTGTAGGGTTGCGGGTGTGGTGTTATTGGTAGGTACAAGTGCTTGACACCTATGTTGAAATCAAGTTCTTATGAATTTCTCTATCGACAATTAAATGCAGCGGATTCCCCTTTACCCACATTTGTGAGTGAAAGAGGTGTTCCCCTTCCTCTAGTTCTTCTAGTTCACTTGGTTGGACTTTGGTGGTAGCAAAATTGGCACTGGATTTGGCATCGATGATTCGATTCCCACTTTATGGATTTGATTCAGAGTCATAATATACCTCTAACTCAGAATCTTTCAACTCATCCACCAATCACTGCCTAGAGAGACATTCTTTGATCTTGTGCCAAGGGATTTTATGGTATTCACACCATTTTCTCGTGTCCTTTTTCGAATTCTCATTACCCTTCTTGGGTGCATCTTAGAATGGTTGTCTTGAGAGGGACCATATTTTCTCTATCCTTTTTTTGTGGGTTGGGGCCACCTTTTCCCTAATTCAGTTGTGAGGAGTTTGCATATCCAAACTCTAAACTCTTCTGGTTAAATTGTTGCTCAATCTTGACAAAATATCTATAATCCACACCTAATGATGTGAAGTCTAGAAACTCCATTGCTATTTGAATGTATCTATGCAGACAACCATGGCATTTTATCACCATATGTTGTTCAAAGTATTTGATACCCAATTTCGTGCACAGGGTATGGAAAATATTGGTGAAATCTTTTATTGTCTGGTCCCTTTCCTGACACAGCATGGTCCATCTTGTGTACTAGTCCTCGTAGCTTCCAACATGGTTTTACTATTCTTTAATGGCATCCCTAAAGAAATCTCATGTGGGGGTGACCAAAAATATTTCATATTCATATATGGCCATTTTATTAGAGTAAGTATCCCACCAGTCCTTAACATGGGGGATGACCTTGAGGAGTGAAAATATAATATTTTCCCTGTCGAAAAAATTGTGGACCGAAAAATATCCTTTGAGAAGATTCAACCATTTATTTATAGAATCTGCATCTATTAGTCTTTAAAACAATGGAATATCAAAATTTAATTGTACCTTGAAGGGGGTTTCATGGGAGCTTGATGAAGATGCGTCTCATGTTGGCAACCACTGAAGGATTAGTGAAAAGTTGTCCATCATTTTGTTCCTTTGTTGTGCAAGGTATTCCTCAAGAAACATTTTAAAAGGATCGCATGCTCCATCATATTTTTTCTTGTCCCACATGCATTGTTTTCAATCTTGGCGTGGCCTCTCTTGCAAAAGATCGACTAGTTCAAGTCCCAACTCCTTGTACCCAGATCTTGTCGAGGACATGCACGCAGAAAAATAAATGAAAAGAAGACCTCTCTTATACCACTGATCTGGACTTATGAGATGAAAGAAAGGAACAACAAAATGAATAAAATAACACATAGATACAGAGAACAACAAAAAATATCCAATGAACAATAACTTTGATTGAATCAATAAATAGGTTGAAATTGTAAAACTACGGAACTGAAAAAAAATTGCTCAAATCGTGGTAGATATCTCTAAGAAGAGATGTGACTTCTACATGAATCCATCTGAGCATAATGATTACAATGAGGCTCCAGAGGCATTTTAACATTACTCATGAATGAAAAAATACTAGACATCCAAAAACCTAACCTTGGGAGATAAAACGCCAAAAGTTATGTGGGCCCTAATGGGTAAGTTGGTACCTCAACTTCCCAAGGTCATAACTTTTGCATGTGACCTATTTTTTATGCGCATGACATCCCATTGGAAAGGTATTTTCAAGAACTACAGATTATGTCATCAAACTTGACTTTTTCTTAAGTTTTATTGTGGCAATACAAAAAAAAAATGTTTAGGGCTTCAAAACAATCCTTTAAGTATAGAAAGATGTATTGACATGAAATATTCCAAAATAAGCTAGTAGGATTAGGTGGGTGGCCACCAATATCCACGTGGAATCTATGTAGGGATTCAAACAACCTCAAAAGTGTAGAACCCACAATTACAAATAATTAGAGAAGAATGTGTTGAACTAAAAATTGTCAAGAGGAGCTAGTTGGAATAGGTGCATGGACATCCACCTAGATCATAGGGGGGTTTCTTGTGGAATCCCCAATTCAAGTTTAAAGGGGGTATTTTTAGGGTTAAATGTGATTTGGGAATGAGTCAAAGTGATTTAGGTCTCAGCACATGGTTTCAAGCACATGGTATTGATGGACCGTGGTTTTTTGTGCTAGAGAATGCATGTGAAGAAGCATTTATAAGGCTTGTAAGCCTCCATTGTAAAGTGGCCTAGAGGTGAGCAGTGGCTAGCTCAGTTGGCCCAACTTTGCCGGTTTAGGTCAAGTTCAAGGTTAAAAATAGATTTATTATTAGGATGGTTTTTCCACGTAGGGGTTTTCTAGGATAACTGTGTGTTTAAGTGTATGGTTGCTTGTGTATTATTATTTTTCTCTCACAAATATATTTTATTAGGATTGTTTAAAACCAACACCAAGGAGGCTCGTTATCACATGTAGAGAGCTCAAGAGGAGTGCTACCAAGGGTTTCTTGTAGAATTTCAGCAACAAAATTAGTCTAACTCACTTTTTTCAAACACTTAGTAAAACCATATTTCTGTCTTAATTGAACTCTGAAATGTATTAACCCACATTAAACTATATAATAAGCATAAACATACATTACTAAGAAACTAGCAGTGAAAAATAACAATGAATAGATGTCACAAAACACATGTGCACACTCATATTCTGACAACTAGCCAGGGAAAACCCCAAAATGGGGAAACCCACCAAGATAAATTTATTATGAACTTCAGGAAGTACAAAATCTACAACAAAAATATATTTGGAAGCGAGAGAAATGCAATTTAAACTCACTTGAATACACCAATAATAGTCCCAAAATTATTTCTTGAAAAATGTTCCATGGTCTATATGGCATGTATGTCCCAACTAATAAAACACACCTCGAATTTCATGCCAACTTCTTGCTGTACGATCAAATATGTGGTGATTTTATGTAGCAATAAAAACCTCTAAACAACCTGAAAAAATGTGCTACAAATTGCCTCAATTTTCTTGCCCTCTTTTCATATTGCATGGCATGTATATATCCATACAGTACAACCTCCCACTTAGCTATAACCTTCAACAACTTATCATAGAAATGTTTATTGGGATTTGTGCCCAAATTCTCTTGGAATCCATGCTGAATCTTCTACATATACTTCTCTTCCTATTTCTCTCAAATTTCTCTTGGATTGTCTTGCATAGTACCCTAGGTTTACTCTTATAACTAAAAAATGACTTTTCTCCTTCCCCATCCCTAAATCCAATGGCCAATATCAAATCTTTCCTTTACAAGATCAAGGGACATGATTCATTCCCTCCAAAATAAATCACTTAAATTTACTAAAGTAATCAAGTCCACTTTATGACATAAGTGCACTCTATGACATAAAGTCACTTTAATAAAATATTAGATGGTCACTTTACAAGAATCCACTTTGAAATAAGAGTCACTTTATTACAACTTTATAAAACACCTATTAAAAAGCCAAGTGCCTAGTAGTTTAAATGCAAGGTCACTTACACATACAAGACCAAACATGCAGAGTGCCTCCTAAGCTATAAAACCTAACACTCCCTCTTAAAGAGGAAGGTACTCACTTCCATCACCATCACTTGGTCCTATCCTCGAATCCATCACATTATTCATAGTAGGAGCTCCCTCTGAACCTGGAGACAACCTCAACACCTGCACTGAACTTGAACCTAAATACCTCCTTCTGGCACCTACTATGAACCCTGATCTCCTAGGAGAATCCACTCTCACACCCTGATATTTTTCCACTCACACCAGTTGATCCTCCTTATGGTGCTCAAATGAGACTCCCTCTCTTCCCTCATATTTCGAGAATGAATCCTTGGGCCCACTGTAGTATCAAGAGCCTCATGTTTCTCATCCATCTATGAATCTCTAACTGTAGGTTTTCTTCGCACAATGTACATCCTATCAACCCGATCACCAGTCAATTGTGGCTCGACTGGATACGCTCCCTCTATGTAGATAAAGACATTTCCACTTTTGAATAATTTCATGTATATCACATCTGCCAAGGTTGACACCGAGATCAGGTTAACCCTCATCCCTAGAACAAACAAAACTTCATCAACCACTAGGATTTATCTAAACTTGAGTTGGAATCTAACCCTTCCAACTCCGTGTACTGATCATGCCATTCCCCCTTCAATTTGAACTAGTCGGTATGGACCTGTCTCTATGATACTGAGGAATATATGCCATATTCATTTCATATGACATGAGGCTCCACTTTCGATGATCCATCTATTGTCATGCACAAATCTAGTACCCATGACACTTGACATGAGAGTGACCAATGAGAATTCATTCTCAAAATTATCTGAAAAGTCCTCTACAATTGTTGATGTCATTGCAACTAGCCCATCCTTCTCCTTCCTTTTCATCTTCTTCTTCTCTGGACACTGGGCTACAAGGTGGGCATACTAGTTTTGTTGGTGCAAAATTTATCAAACCAGGGTCCTTCTCAAGTTACCAACAAAAGGTATCGAAGTAGTCTAGAGCACTAGAATTTTCATCTTCCCTAGAGGGAAGAAATATCACCCTAAGCTCAACCGATATGAGAAAGAGAGGGAAGGGTAAGGATAGTACTTAGAAAAATCTATGAAGTATCAAGATTCAGGTCAATCTTGCGAAATATAGATTAACCATGTAGTAGATTTGAACATTTCCTAATCAAGAATGAAGAAAATAGAGTTGTGATGATATTCATAAGAATGCTATAACCAATTAAGTGTATCAGACATAAAGATAATACAAAGTAACATTCAATACATTATGAAGACTAAATACATAGGATATATTCAAAATTTGGGTCCCTAATTGTATTAACATATCAGGTTCTTCTCACAGCTTGAGACAGATATACAAGTGATCATAGGATGATTCCCAACAAGTATGAGAAAAGGTTATCTCAATCCCTTTCTCTTTCCAACTCTACACTAATACAAAATTATATTACATTGATAGTCTGATTCTTACCCAGATCTCAAGACTCATCTAAGCTAACAACATGAAGATAACAACAATGACTCTAGAAATAACAACAACAATCACAACCCAACAATAACATATACCCTAACAAAAACAACAACAACAACAACCATTTTAAAATCATATCAGTCTCATATATATAATTTGATCTTGAGTTTGTTGGTTGAGAACCTGAGAATTCTCTCTTCTTCTTGATCTTCCTGCAACATCTTTCCTCAAAACTGATGTTTTGTTGTCCTTCAAACCGCTTTATGTTTATTCCTTTAGTCCATTTTCTAGCTCCTCAGCAACTTGCACAACTTCTGTTCACCAAAATAAAGCTACAACATAACTTGCGAAACTTTTATTCATCGAAACAAAGGGCCCAATAGGCTGCAACCACAATCCTTGACTCATCCCTAGTCAAATCTTTGGCTCTTACGTGGTCTCTGGGTTAGCATGTTGTTTTACTTTGTCTTATGTATCTAAGTTTCTTCTAGTTCCTGCTTGAGTGATTTATTCTTTGGATTCTTCAAACGAAGGGCCCAACTCAGGTACTAGTTCTAGGGCTCTTCGCCTGACATCTTGGAAGTTGTCCCCTTTGTCTTGCCACTTGCTGGCAAGTAGAGAAGCTTTAGAAAAAAAATTGTTGGGTGGTGTCTGTAATGCATTCTTTGGGCTTAGACGCAACTAGAAATTTCCATTCTGAATCAGCTATGGAATCCACTTGATGCATCTGTAGATAATTTGTATGGACTACAGGTCAAAAATCTTGTATTTATTTCTTAGTCATAGTCTAAGATTCAAATAATGCACTTAGATCATTTTCCTCTTGTTGGATCTTGTCAAATTTCTCTTGTTGTTCCAGTGGATCCATGGTGTTGGCTTCTTCTTCATTGAGCGATTGGATCTACAAGCATAGGTCCTCCAATTTTTGGTTGCACCTTGAAATGATTCCCATCCAATCACTAACCTCTTTGAAAATGGTTGTGCATTCTGCAGTTCTTTTATGCAAGGTTAATCTTGCATTGTTTCCTTTCAAGACCACTTTTTCCAGTTGCTCTTGTAGCTTCCTTGGTTGAAGATTGAATTCTCTCTTACTATCCCACAACTATACTTCGACATCGTCTTCTCATTCTTCCAACTCATACCAATATACCTAAATTAATTCGATCTTCTTGGCAAGCTCACTTGTTGCATTGGATTTTGGCAGTTGAGGCGTTGTCTTTTTTATCTTTATCCAGGCCTCTATGATTTTTTCCTTTACCTTTTCTACCTTCTTCTCTACCCGAATCTCTGAATATTCCTCCTGCATTCATCATGATTGTGTGAGGAGTCCTTCTTGTTTACAAAAATTGACTTCTCTTTCATCCTGCTAGATCCTCTAGTCCAATTTCTCAATTGAGGATCTGATTATTCCCACCAGTAGCGTTGTTAGCAACTGGGAGAGATCACCAGATGAAGTAGCGACATCTAGGGGTAATTGCACTTGTATTGGTAGTCCATTATCTATTGAATGTTTAGAGTGTGTCTCCACCTCCTCTTCCCCCGGGGATGGACCTTGTAGTTGATGCGCAAGTATAGTCTTCAAAGTCATTGAAAGTAGAGGAAAAACCTTTGTCTTTGCTAGGAAAAGATGCAATGGTTTTGTGCAATTTTGTGGATTCTGGAGCACTGGCTCTAGATGTTCCTTCAAGGATGCTACACTCTACCCTAATGTTGTTTGGGGTTCTTTCTGAACTAGTTGTTCTCCTTCCTCTATTTGTAACAAAAATTATGGAGTGTCTCTTATGATGATGTGAATATTAGCATTTACTATTGAGAGAGGACTCTGGGTTCCCGGAACTTGCGGTATTGGAGAAAGTGGTGGGATTTCGAGTTGTTGAATTTCTTCCAAGGTTAAAGTGATCAAAATGGGTACCGATAGAGAGACTTGTTGGATTAAGGCTTTAGTGGTTAGGGTAGTGGGTTATTCTACATTCTTAGAAGGGTTGGGGAGATCCAGTTGCATGGGATTGGGGGATGTGGGTTGGGAGGGAATGATGGTATCTTTCGGTGGTAATGGGGCTTGATGTGGTGATGGAGCTTGCTAAGTGATGAAAATTGTGTAGGAAGTGGCATCTATCTCAGGATCATCTGTGATGTTAATCACAGTCTAGGTAGCATGAGTGGCAGCTCTAGTTCGAGGTACAACCGTGGATATTGGATGTGGGTTCAAGATTTTGACAGGGGAAATACATTTTCGTGGTTTCTTGGTTGAAAAATCATGTATGAACGTGACATATAGGATGTCATTTACATCCTTCTATGATAGCACAGATTTTTTTGGAAGCTACGAATACATATGCAGTGTCCTCCTCTTCCGTTCTAGAGGTTCATAATCATCTTCTTCTTATAATTCCGATGGAATTTGGACCTTTTGCTTCTTTTCTGTTGGGACAGAACTTGGCCCTACTCCTTCTTCCTGCCCATTTTTCTTTAGGATCTCTAGTGGCAAAAGATAATGCATACCGAAATTGCATGGGTTTCACTTAACACCAGACCATGACATGAATTCCTTGAAAAAGGCTTCTTCATCCAGATAGAAGGGTAATGTCCTCTTGTGTAAGTCCTTAGACTTTGCATGCCTTGGCAAAACAAAAGTATAGTGGAGATTTATCCCAAATGTGATGTTCTAGGTGTTGATATTCAACAGTTCATGTGGTATGCGCAACTGTTGAGTTGCGTCGATGAGCTAGTTCTACCACTTTAGGAACGTTGCATTTTTTAACTCCATATTCTCTGAGTCTGACCTTGAGTGTTAGGGCTCTAAAATATTGGATAAGCGACCCTTATCTATAGGTGACAATTTCCTTCATGAGGGTAACATCCCTTTCCACATTGTGAAAGCTAATAATAGGTAGTTGTATGTAAAAGTTCTTCCTTTCTCCTGAGCTTACTCACATGCAACTAGGAGTTCCTCTAGTAGGTAGCTGCACCAGTTGAACACAACTCCATTTATGTAGAAGTCTTATATGGAAATATCATCTAAGGTGCACTTGCCCTTATAGTACGAGCGCATAACCTTACTAGCGATCACGTAGCAGGTTGTTTGGGTCATATCTTGTAGGATTGGGTTGCTTTTGGCTGTACATTTGTCTCTATGTGTATGGAATTTCTCATAAAGGTTGAATTTTCCCTTCTTGTTCCCATTATTTCTTGGGCCTTGGAATCCTTTTGATACATCATCACCCTTGAGTGATAGTCAGGTGAGCTAGTGGATACCCCAACATGAATCAAATATCTTCTATCGAGCCATAATATCCTGTCATGCACTCGAATGATCAGAAACTTGGTGCACCACTCAACTTCACCAGTAGTTATGAAAAATGGTAGATCCTTGAGGTTCCTGATGGAGGAATTGAACAGGTTGATGAATTCTAGATTTGACACAAACTGCTTGCCTCCCATAGCATTGGGATCCAAGTCCTATAATACACTAATAGTCATCTTAGGAAACAAGACTTGGTCCATCAGGTCGAGGTTGAGGATTTTTACTTGCTCATCCTTTCCCTTGACATTGACCATTATCTTGACTCAGGTATCACACAACTCATCTAGAATTGATGCTTTTGGAGCTGAAATTCATCCTCTTGTTGTTCTTGTAATTTTGGCTCTAGATTGTTAGAAAACTAGATGGGTTGAGTTGGGGCTCTAGGTTGCAACTGGGGAGAAGGAGATTTCACAAGTGAGATGAGATTTCAGATAGCACAAGATGAAGGATAGCTGAGGTAAATAGTAAGTCCCACTCGTGAGTTCGCAAAGTCTTATATGTCGGATAAATGGTGAGCTCTATAATTAATCCTAAGGACACTCATCATTAAACCATAAACGCAATCTCATTATTAGGTGTCCGACGAGACTAATAATGGGGTAAGATCTTATAGGGTGATCCTGGCTTTAATGAACAGTCTGATAGGGATGTGGTCAACCTGAGGGATTACCATTTTAATGTTTGTGAATCATGATGGGGATATCGGTGGAACATACACGGATAACACCTTTATGGCTTAACAAAAAGATTTGACGAGTTATTGTGGCTACCATAAAGGGTATGATTGGACAGGATGCATGTGGAACATGGGTTGTGATACATTTTGGATTCACCCCACCCCTCCTCTGACCACAATGGAGTCCCCATTATATTTAATGACTTCATTTAATATAATGGTGGCTCTTCCAATCATATGCGACTGAGTAAGAAGTTATGCACGAACACAACACTTAGAATGAAAAATAAGTATATGTCATGGCACAAAAATGCACACTTAGACGTTATTAACTGAATTAAAGACATTCTGGGAAATTAAAATATAACTATTGTACATGCTCCCTTGGACTGGAGAAAAATCCATTTGGCTCAATCATGAGAATTATAGGGTTTCGGGCGAGTGCCATTCACCCATCCTGGTCGAACAATACCATCCAGTTGCACTAACTTAACTACTCCAGAGTGTTGAATTTCCACAACTATGAATGGACCCAACATATGCATGAGAAAATTTCCTGGATGCGTCTGATATCAACTGTCGTAGAGTAGTACCATATCCCCTTGCTCAAATATTTTGTACTTAATATGTGTTTCATGCCAAGATTTATGTCTATATTTCTCAACTGTCTGATGAAAATATGTTAGAAATATTGCTTCCTCAAGTTCTTGCAAGTCCACAATCCTCTACGCAACTAATTCATCATATGTGATGTGTGTGGCATGTGCTATATAGAGACTAGGGGTAATAAACTCTGTAGGTACAACAACTTCTTTCCCATAAACCAACTGAAATGGAGTATACCTTTTGTTCTTCTTCATGGTAGTCTTGTAGGCCCACAAAAATGTTGGAACTCTATCATCCCAGTCTTCCCTATTCGCACAACATACTTTTGTCAGTCCTCGTTCCAAAATTTTATTGAATGCCTCCACTATATTGTTAGCTTGTGGGTGGTATGGACTGCTCATATGGTGTTATATATGAAATTATGTTGTCAACGTTGTGATTGTGTTGCTGATAAAGTGACTACCTTGATCACTGAACAGGCTTTTAGGACATCCAAACCAAGTGATGACGTTCTCGAAGATAAATCTAGAAGTTGTATCTGTTGATTAAGGTTGGTTGTCATTGATGTCAACCCTTGAAGAAATCCTAGTAGCACAAAGGTTTGGGTAATGGACCCAATATTTTTTGATGAAAATATGACTCATTCTTTTTTTTTCATGGTTGATAAGAAGTAAATATGGATGAACTCCAAAGTGGTCCCCTTATGGTGAAATCCCTTACGGGAAGATGCTTCGCGGAGTAAGATAACCCATGCTTAATGGTGGAATAATGAGATGAAGGACAGTGAATTTTTCAGGGAAACTATCCTAGATGGATAGTTCTTTCCATTCCATTTCTGGTGGTATGTAGAACATCACATAACTCCTCACGGTTAGAGAGTTATGACCATGTGAAGTTGTAGAACTCAGGTTTGGGTAATGAACCCAAGTTTGTTTGATGGATAACGATATGATTTTTTCTATATTTGAAGGTAATACTATTCTATATGGATATTACATGTCATTCCATTTCTGTTGGTATGTGGAATGTCACATAACTCCTCATGATTTGAAAGTTATGGCCTTACGAAGTTGGAGGACCCTCATATGTCATCTAGAAGCCCCAAAAGGTCAAAGTAGTCAAAGTGGTTTAAAAGATTTTAAAAGGTAAATAATAAAGTAAAGTGATGAACTTATTATAATTCAAAGTGAATACAAAATAAATTATGTCAATAATAAATTTAATGGAGAAATTAGAATTGGGTTAACCCTAAAATAAGGAAAGTGGGCCAAGTGACCTAGAAGATGTTTTTAAGGAAGCTACTTGGAGAGTATAAATAAGAGGCAAGGCTCTCTCATTTTAATTAAAATTGAGAATATTGAATATCTATAGTTTTTTGAGGTAACCAAGGATATCTAAGATGAATTTATGAGGGAAGGTGAAGAAAAGAAGGCCGAAATGCAAGGAAGGATAAATTATTTTGATGGTGTTGTCTAAGGTATGTTATTTACAGGTCATCTCACCATTTTCGATATAATGTTTTTTATAATGATTCAGACCATGAAATTTATCTTCCATTGAGAAAACATACCCAAGTATCTGTGGTAAAAAAATCATCATGTTGGTCATTGTATTTTGGGATTTACTCTCTGTGGAAAATAGGGTTTGTGGCTAGTCCTAAAACTAGTCAAAAACAGGTGTTTCGGGTAAAAAAACCATAAATTCTTCATAACAGATCCAAATTTAGTGAGACCAAATCTGTTGGTTAGGGTATAGTCTGTAGTATGATGTGTAACAGTTTCAGATAAATTCAATGAATATTTCATGTGGGGAACGCTCTACAAGGTCACTCTCTAGAATAAGCCAAAATTCCGCAAGGTATGTCATTTTTACTATAACTCATTTTATGAGAGGTTCCAAGTAGTGAAACCTGGAGGAATTGCATAAAACACATCGAAGAAAATTTTGGATCATTTTCAAATCTTTATACCTTAGAGTTTCAAATTTATGATTACTTCAAGTTAGGGTTGTTGACTAATCCAAAACTAGGCATGTGAGACTAAAGAAAAGTTTGATGAAAATGATAGTCTCTTGTTGTTAAAGTTAATGAAGGTTTGAAAGAATGCAATCATATGATTGAATTCACTATTTCATGCGATCATATCTTAGGGTTTGAAAGAATGTGATCTGTAATTGTTCAAAGGGTACTAAGATCTCTTCCTATGATATTCAACCCTAAGATATCAGCACTAGAAGAAAGATCGGATCTAAACTCAATAAGAATGGATGAACTTCATGGCATCTTCACAACATATGAGATGAGAACTGAACAGGAAATCCATATGTAAAATAAGCAGCCTTCAAAGCATCCAAAAGATCAAAGCAAAAGAAAAAGGAACAAGAAGAATATAGCAGCAACGATGTCTCGGAAGATGATGAGGAAGTGGCCAACTTCGACAAAAGGCTGAACAAGGGAACCAATGGTAGGTATAGAGGCAATCTTCCTTTAATTTGTTTTAATTGTGATGGTATTGGTCATTTTTCTAACAAATTTCCCCATAAGAAAAAGAGAAATTATGAAGGTTACTCAAAAGGTAGACAAACATATAAAGGTAAAAGAACAACAAAGAAAGTTTTCAAGAAAATATTTTGCACCAAAGAAGACATCTCATCATTAGATGAAGATGAAGTTAGTGATGGTGAAACAGGGAGAGTTCTATTCATGGTAGTAGAAGACTCTGATAAAGAAGACTCCGAAGAAGAATATGAAGAAGCATATGAAGAAGAAATTGAAGAGAAAGAATTTGAATTCCGAGAATAATTAATGAGTGTCATAGAAGTTATCAGAAGAGAAAAGAAGAAAAACAAGAAACTACAAGAAAAACTAGATAAGAAAAAAGACACTCATGAACTAGAACAAATGATCACAAAATTGAAGGTTCAAATAGAAGAAGATAAAATAATTGAAGAAGCACTCAAAGAATAGCTAGAAGGAAAGGACAGGATCATTGGAAATCTGGAAGCAAAGATTGTCACACTAAGAAAGGATATTCAA
>JASDQU010028849.1:8769-25984 GCA_032191745.1 Picea mariana
CTTCGTGCTATTGATGATGTTGTTGTTCCAGCTTTGTGTTGTTGATGATATTGTTCCAGCTCCGTGCTATTGATTTTGTTGTTTTAGCATTTGTGCTATTGATGTTGATGTTCTAGCTTCATGTTGTTGATGATGATGATGTTACTCTAGCTTTATGTTGCATATAATGATGATGTTCAGTTTCTACTGATGTTGACGATGAGAAAAACTTCTAATGACCTATAGATATGACCAACAGTGTTCCCGATGTTGATGAAGATGTCCCCTCCTCTTGATGATGTATTGAGTCCAATCAACGGTTTTTTATGTTGTTAGTAGAATACCCTTCTTGTTAAGGGGAAGTGTTGAATTATTGTAACTTAGAAGAATATTCTACTTATATTTGAGTCATTATTGTTTAGATCAAATCCACTTTTGTGAATTTATCAAGTCAGGGCTTGTATAAGATCAAATCTCATTTTGTGGATTGGTCAACATGTATTTGTATGGTGGTATTTGTAAATTCGGCCCCTAGTAATTGTAAAGTGGTTTTAGCCACTTCTAGGAGAAGTTAGCTCCACCAAGTGAAGAGTAAAAACCCTAGCACCACCTCACAACTTGTATTTATATGTGAGGATGGTGTCTCATTTTAACACACACTCACTACACTAGCTCTTCAGCTATGAAGAAGTGCGCAAGTCTTGGAGGAACTGCTATTGCAACTAAGTGTGACGTCAAGGAGGGTTTCTAGTCTATCTCTTGGTATTTTTTGGTTAATTGGTGTGCTACTCCTCCTAGTGAAGGAGCAGAGGAGGATCTTTTGTTCAGTCTTTGGTCTATCTATATTGAGGAAGCTTTTGTTGGGTTTTCTCCCCCGTGAGGGTTTCCCAGGATAATTTGTGTGTCTCTATTGTTTATGTGATTGCATCTCTTTCAATGATCTTATTTATGAAACTGTTGTGCTAAATGATTATAATTAGAAAGAAGAACCGTAAATGCTAGTTGTATAAGTAAAACTTCAACATATATTGATCCAGGTGAATATTGGTGTCCACCCACCTATTCCAACTAGCTCCTCTTGTCATTTTTTAGTTTAGCACGTTCTTTTGTACTTCTTTGTAATTGTGGGTTCTACACTTCTGTGGTTGTCTAAATCCCTACACATCTTCCAGGTGGATATTGGTGGCCTCCCACCTAATCCAACTGGCTTATTTTGCATGTTTTCATGCCAGCACATYTTTATGTACTTCTAGGGCCGTTTTGGGGCCCTAAACAGTGTTTTTTTGGCATGCCACAGTCAAATTGTAGACAAAGTTAGAGTTTGACGGCATAATGTTTATTTATCTAAAAGACCTTTCCAACGGGCTATCACRCACCTAAAACGAAGATCGTATTCAAAAGTTACGACCCTGGGAAGTTAATGTACTAACTTACCCAAACGGGGCCCACATGAATTTTGGTGTTTCATCTCCTAGGCTTAGGTTTTTGGATGTCTAGGGTTTTTGCATTCATGTTTATCATAAAAAGGCCTTTAGAGCTTCATTGCAATGATCTTCTTGTGAATGAGCGTAGCCATCACATCTCTTCTCATAGATAAAGTTGCCACCATTCTAGCGAGTCTTGCACTCTGCATTTTTACAGTCTCTTTACAATTATTTCATTAATAGAAATCAAGTATTGTTGTATTTCTCTGTTTGTGGTAATTTTCATGAGTATTTCATTGTAAGTTCTCTACTTCATTTCATTTCGAAAATAATCTGCATCATATATATATATATATATATATATATATATATAATTTGGGATATGCTTAAGCTAAAACAAAATTAACTTGACGAATAGAAAAATGTTTCAATTTAACTTGGTTCTAGGTCTTTGACTAGGTAGGGTTTGGCATAGGATTTGGATAGATGACCAAAACACAATATTCTTTGCAAAATAGGGTTTATGATATCCATGAATATTATAACTTGAAATGGGTAAAATGCATGGGATAGAGTTTAGATTCAACAACATAATTATGAAAGAGGGTAAATGATCGATGAATGGGAAAGTTCAGAGATAATGGCGAGGTTTTATTGAACTAAGGTTATTCTTCAAGGTAATCAATCAAGAGCCAAATGACAAGAACTAACAAAAATTGAAAAAAAATTAGAAGGACATTTTTAGTTACAGTGTTGGCACAAGGGCAGACCCAAGGTTCAACGCTCAAGAGTGCACCAACAAAGCCCTAACTACTATCCTTTTCAGCAACACCTGCGAAGCAGATGAAGTCTCACTCGAGGTAGAGGTAGGGGTGGTTGCAAGACTCAGGTGTCTGCAACCTTAGCTAGGACACAGATCTGTGATTATATATTTTATAGGGAACTTAGCATAGATCATTCATCAGTATTTAACCCTTATTATACTTCGCAGACAACACAGAGCTTCATAGCGAATACTCAGATTTACAGTGTTTCAACACTTAACCATAGTAACCCAGATCATATCCAGTAGATCAACGCTAAGCATCCTCATACACATCAGATCTAAAAATCATATATATCTAAGAAGCACAGAGCATAAGTGGATATATCAAGCACATAGCATAAGCAAATATAAACACATTGAAGCATAACACACAGATTTACGTGGTTCACCCCCCCCCTGGGGCTACGTCCACAAGATCTTATTCTTTATTATCGTCTTCAAGATGTTACAAGCACAAAGCCTCCAAAACCCTTCTTTGCATAGGACAAAAGATCTGTGTAGCTCGCTAGATCCTTCTTCCTTGCGTTATAGGACTTAGATTTCTATATCAACCACACAGTAACTTGCACTTAGCCTTGCAAGCCTTACACAATTCGCACATAGCACTTATTCGACATCACATAGATGCACTACCAATTGCACTAAGCAATCACATCTACTACTTCTTACATCACCTATCCTTCTATTTATACATTACAAAAGTGGGCCTAAGCGTGGGTAAGCCCACAGGACGACATCTCTTTCCCATTACATTAACCCAAAACCCTAAAAGGGGCCCAAAAGTGGATCGAGATCCCGTGATCTCTGCTTCGCCTGGCATTCCATCTTTGACAGGCTGTTGAAGTCCCAAAAACGGTCAAATATGACCAAGTGTTCCTCAAAACTTGGTCAAGGGCCAATAGGCCCCCAACACTCACCTGTGACTCGTCCCGATTCACTCAGGTCTGACCAATTCTGCTTCAAATTCCTTGAGCTTGGCTCGAGCTGCTTCGACCTGCCGCATTGCTACTACCTGTTGCTCGGCAAACTCCTGGATGAGTGCCTTGTTCACTGGCCCTTCTAGGCGTTGTTCTATTGTATTCACAACCTGTTCAAGCTCTACTCCTTGGCTTTCAACTTCAGTGAACAGTTGGCATTCCTTTTCTTGCACTGATTGAAGTCATTGAGAGACTTCCATTACTTTACTCTGAAGCATGTGAATCTGTTGTTGGGCCATGCGTTGCTCTGGAAACCTCTTCATTCTCTCTACGGGTGACAAGTCCTTCAGCTGCACCTGTAGCTTTTCGGCGACGTACTTCGCCTCTTGGAGCTACGATTCCAATTTATGCAATTTCGGGTTCTCGGTTAGGTTCTCGTAGATTTGTGCACTTCTGCTACTTAATTGTTTGCAATCCTCAGTGAGTGCTTTAATCCTTTCTACGGTGCTCCAGGCAGTTATTTCTCGTTGGTCGCGCACTTATTGTGGGGTCTGTGGTATGGTTTGAAGCTCTAATTCCACGACTCTTTGTTGAAGTTGTTGAATAACTTCAGCAAGTATCATCACTTGGCGTTCTATGGGGTCCTCTGCCTTCTGTTCTAAGCCGATCACAGAGCGAAATGCTATGTTGACTGCTTCTTCAATCCCAATCTGCTTCGCGAGCAGCTGCTCTGTCTCTTTTTGGATCTTCGCTCTGTCTTCTTCAAATTTCGCTTGGAGAGTGTCCTTCTCTTGTTGCGCAGCTCGACGTTGCTCAATGATTTCCTCCTATGCTTGCTTTAAGGCCTGGGTGGCATGCGCTATTTCTTCCTGTGCCTTCCGAAGGCGTACTTCGACTGTGTCAGCAATCTTGTGGAGTTGAACTGGTTCATTTTCTTCTTCTGTTGTTCCTTCTGGCAGGGGCGCAGAGGAGAATGCACGGCTAGACTGGAGAGCTTGTTTTACTCCTTGGAGCTCGATCTTGATTCTGTTGTACATTATCTCTTGCTTAGCTTCCTGATTTTCTATTATCTCTTCTATGGCTTCATTCATAGTTGCGATAAGAAAACTGAAGTCATCTAGAGTGAGCGTGGTCTTCAACTTAGTCACTGGTGCTTTTGATTTCTTCCGGGAGGAAGGTTCCGGAGGTGAACCCTTCCTTTTATTTATGATCTCTACTTCGTCTCCTGGCCTCTGTTTGAATTCCTCTAAGTCTTCGCCATTACCTCCTTGCTTTGGTGTAATGGATGTGGTTCTTACAGATCTATTGATTGCGTCTTGGATTTCCTCATCCTTCTTTGTCTGCTTTGTTTTCTTTGTCTTACTGGGCCCAGGTGTATTATGCGTAGCTTCTGGGCTATCAATGTCAGACACTTCTGCGGGGTCCGCTAGAATAAGGAGGTTCGCCGACCATTCCTTGGTGATTTCCTCCAGTTCTTCTTCTGTCAGCTTATAATAAGACTAAAATGGCAGTCTGCGCTAAAATTTATCAAACGTCGAAACCTGTGTAAAGTATTCGGGGTCATGCGAGGCTCGGACTGGATGGCGAGCTTCAACTGGGTGTAGTAGGTATGAAATATGGCATTGGATTGCCACTACTTGTTCATGTCGTTTGAGTACCATAGTGTACTGAACTTCGTAGCCAGTGGTTCAAAGGGGTTAATGTCAGGGAAGGTTGCACCTTTCGGTAGCTCCCATGCAAGGAAAGCTATAAGTATCAAGAGCCAGCTAAAATGAAATCCATGCCCCTGATCCTAGGCTTCTTTGCAGTCAATCTCTAGTTGATTCATCAGGTACTTTTCCTAGTTCATCTGTAGTCCCTCTGCACACTTCCCTGCGAGGTCAAATACAAAGCCATATACTTGCATGGTCGATTCTTACGTACCAACTTCCCTGCGATCAGTTGACAAGCGAGGCGCACTGCGCCACTTTCAATAGAAGCTACCTTGTAGCCTCGCGCACCTTTCTCAACATCGCCATAGGCTTCTTTGATCTTTTGAGAAAGAGCACGATCTGCGGTCTTTCCAGGATAGTAATCACGGGGATCAGGGCCCTGCATGCTAAGCCCGGTGATCCGGTTGATCAGCGTTGGATCAACTATTATGTGACAATTCAACCATAAGTATCCTCCATGGTAACTTGCCAGCAGCAGCATCACACAAGCATTCACCTCCTGGTGTCTGTCGAAGTGTGGTATCTTCATAATGTTGAGCAGAGTAGATTGCAAGAGGTTCATCGTCCATTGCTGAGGGACGATCTTCGAATTATTTCCCTTGGTTCTGGTTAGGTACTTGTACGGGGCAAGTATGTTGTAAACCTTATGATCCCCAGGTTGAAGTCACTAAACTTCAATGCTATGATCTTGTTGTTATCTGCGCGGACTGTGCGTACTCCTTTCGGCAGGTACGCAGTGACTTGAGTGTACTCAAAGTCTCTAGGCACACTATCTTTGTTGATCGCACTGCTCAAAGGTGGTATGTAAGCAGGTAGGATGGATGGAACCAACTTCACGTTGGCCATATCATCTTTATGTTTGGTTCTTATTTCTACGTTGGCTCGGGATGTTCCTGCTCGAGAAATCGATGGGGAGGCTTGCACTCCTCTCGTCGATGATGCCTGTAAACCTGTAGACACTCCTCTCGTCGATAATGCCTGTAAACTCTTTCGGATCTGAGGCTAGCAAGTACCTCTCTTACAGATTCTTCAGCTGCGCTAAATTCATCGGACATATACGCTCAGGATCAATAGCTCGGGTTCTCAAAGTAATGTRGGTATTGTAGTAAGGTAGAGAGTAAGGGCAGAGTAATCACTGTTCACAATTCAAGTAGTTTGCGGACTCAAATTCATGATTAGCAAAAGTGTCTTCCATGCATGGCGTGATGGATTAAGTAAGTAACTCTGTAACGGATCGTTTGCAATGGATATGGGGCTTCCTTAACTCTGGTTATGTCCATTATGGCGTGGTCTAACAGTCTAGTGATGAGCCATCAATGATTTTCGATCCGTTTGAAAAGGCAGTCGAACGGATATATCGGCCTCCAACGGCTATATTGCTTTGCCAAGGCGAAGTGACCCATGTTGTTGTTCTGATATCCCGACAAAGCTCTAATTTTGAAAAGTTTCTTTCGGAGAGGTTCCCTCTCGAACCCTCTGTAGCCTGTCGATCCAAGCTCTCTTTTTACTTAGCTTTCTAGCCTTCTTCCCTGTGAGCTTCATCTCGGTAGTTATTTTCTCGTTCTGATTCTTATTTTCCTTGGGCATAGTCACTTCGCGTTGCTGAGGTTCTTTCCTTAGAATCAGGAGAACTACTTCGTCTATATCTAGTACAGATACTCCAATCTTCTGTGAGTCCCCTAATTCTTTGACATTTGAGCTTCTAGTGTCAAATAACTTTGATTTATTCTCCTGTTCCTCAATCAATTACGCGATCCTTCTGATCATGAAATATTTTAGCTCTTGTTTCTGCTGTTGTAATACCTTTTCTTCTTCCTTCTTTATGGCTCGATCTCTCTCAATCCAAGGTTTTCCAAGTAACATAGTGAATGGGGCACCATCCTCAATAAATTGGATAATCTCAAAATCTTCTTATGTCGAAGTTCCATTGACTTTCATAGGTATCTGAGCGAGTTTTCCACATAACATCATCAGTTTTCCTCTGAATAGTTCTATTCCTCCCAGTGAAGGAATCATGGCAGGCTTCCCTATAGCTTCCCAAGTTCTTTCTGGCATAATGTTCACTTGTGTTTCTTCATCAAGAATACAGTCAATGTCGAAGTCCCCTAGTCTTGCTTCGACTTGTTCCTTTTCTTTGAAGATCTCTGGTAATCAGACATCTTTATGTTCTTTTAGGGTTTCTTTCATCTATATTAATACTTTCTCTGATTCTTTCTGGGGTTCTGCTATTTCTGGGGTTGTCCTGGGGTTTTCTTCATGTAGATTCATTATTTCAAGCTTAGCAATCATTCTAGGGCAATCCAATACTTCATGGTCCAAAGCTTTGCAACAGAGACAACTTGGTTTTCCACCAGGGCATTCCTTAGCTAGATGGTCTGGTTTTCTACAACTGTAACATAGGGTCAATCCTCTCTTTCTCTTAAATGATCCTCAACTTCTTTTGTACTACACACCAGGATCACGGTAGCTAGCCTACAAAAAATTATTTCTAGGATCTTACATCCATTTGTTAGTCCAAACATTCTTTCTATGCATAGGTATAACATATCTATCATTATGCTTATCAGATCTATTCATATCAAACTTTCTTTCATCTATGAATTCCCTAGGTTTTAAGCTAGGACTAAATCTATCAAACATACCTAGATCCATGCTCTAGAAACAAAAAATTTCACTTATCTTACTTCTACAAAGCACAAAGATTCCAGATCTAAGAACTTTTAACTATTCTTACCTTTATTAGAGAACATGGCTTACAGATCTTACCTCTTTTCTGCAGATCTTACCTCTTTCTTTAAGAAATTCCCACTTTTACTTTTCTTAGAGCACAGAGCGTTCAGATCTCGCTTCTTTTCTTCATATCTAATCTTCCTTTCTTCATATCTCACCTTAGTCATGGCACAAAGCTTCACAAGTCAAGTAAAAAGCTACACACTAGGGCAACAGATCTATGCACAAAGCTTTATTTTGCACAAAGTTTCTTCTTCCTCAGTTCCCAACGCTCACAGCTTCAGGTCCCGGCAACGAAACCATTTGTTGGCACAGGGGCAGACCCAGGGTTCAACGCTCAAGAGTGCACCAACAAAGCCCTAACTACCGGCCCTTTCGGCAACACCTGCGAAACAGATGAAGTCTCACCCGAGGTAGAGGCAGGGGTGGTTGCAAGACTCAGGTGTCTGCAACCTTAGCTAGGACACAGATTTTTGATTATATCTTTTACAGGGCACTTAGCATAGATCATTCATCAATATTTAGCCCTTATTATACTTCGCAGACAGCACAGAGCTTCGCAACGAATACTTAGATTTACAATGTTTCAGCACTTAACCATAGTAACCCAGATCATATCTAGTAGATCAACACTAAGCATCCTCATACACATCATATCTAACAATCATATATATCTAAGAAGCACAGAGCATAAGTGGATATATCAAGCACATAGCATAAGCATAACACATAGATTTATGTGGTTCACCCCACCCCCCTGGGGCTATGTCCACAAGATCTTCTTCTTTATTATCGTCTTCAAGATGTTACAAGCATAAAGCCTCCAAAACCCTTTTTCGCATAGGACAGAAGATCTGCGCAGCTTGCTAGATCCTTCTTCCTTACGTTACAACACTTAGCTTTCTATATCAACCACACAGTAACTTGCACTTAGATTTGCAAGCCTTATACAGTTTGCACAGAGCACTTATTCAACATCACATAGATGCACTACCAATTGCACTAAGCAATCACATATACTACTTCTTACATTGCATATCCTTCTATTTATACATTACAAAAGTGGGCCTAAGCATGGGTAAGCCCACAGGCTGACATCCCTTTCCCATTACATTAACCCAAAACCCTAAAAGGGGCCCAAAAGTGGATCGATATCTCGTGATCTCTGCTTCGCCTGGCCCTCCATCTTTGACAGGCTGTCGAAGTCCCAAAAACGGTCAAATATGACCAAGTGTTCCTCAAAACTTGGTCATGGACCAACATATAGCACCCTCATTTTCTGCGCTGGACCTTGTGGAAACTGGGGTAGTTCTTACGCTCCCAACATAGAAATTGGGCCCATTTTCTAGGTTGGCCTTAAAAAAAAATCTCGATGTTCCCCTATGGAAAATCAAGACCTAAATTAAAAAAGTAATTCATGGAAATTAACAAGTAAGGTTAGGCCACCTACCTAAAAGTCACTAAATTGAATTCCCATAGTCAAATTGTCCACAATTATCTCGCCAAGATTTAGGGCCTCCTCCTCCTCTTCAACTTCAACATCCACAAATGCACAAATAAATTGGAAATTAGGGATTTATCCCTTTTTATAAAAGAATTCCTCGTTTTTCTTTTGGCTCTTTCGGGATCATACAAAATCCAATTGACATGTCATTTGCATCATTGGAATCATATTTCCAAGCCGTTTAAAAGGGTACTCTTGAAGTTTCTTGCTTTGATATTTCACTCGGAAACATTTTTCCGAGAAGTATTAAAGCATGTATCTTTTTAAATTCGATTTTATATACATTTTGTTTTATTTACTTGAGCACCTTTACACTTTGGTATTTGTTGACTTGTATGTAGGAATTCGTCGTGAATGCCCTAATTTATCTATTGAATGTGGTCATCTTTAAGTATAAAATTTCTATACTTGAATTCAACATAGCTTAACTACCCTTGGTTCATTACATTTGCCTTTCATTCCCTTGGAAATTGCTTGTAGGACCATCCTTATTTGGGTAGATGGATTAGCCCATCCATCTTATTGTAATGTTCCCAAGTAGAATTACCAGGAACCTTAGGGTTTATTGCTTGTATGTTTGTGGTATTATTGTCAAATAGTTTGCAGTTTGTCTTCCAAAGTTGCGTTGGTTTTGAGTTTAAAGGTTTTGCAGAAAATAATTGATTGATATGTAGCAACAATAGAAAAATAACAATATACAAAGAGAACAACACAAGGAAATAGCTACAAAACTTCAGATCTTACCTTTATTTAATATATAAGTTGTCCTTGGTACAAGAGATATACAGATCTGGAAAAGATATGGAAAATATGGAAGTTGTGGATGAAGGAACCTCCAAAATACGATGATAGAGAGAGATATGGTCCCTTCTGGACCTCCAATGGTTGCATGCAAGTTTGATAAGATCAATTTCTTTCCCTTCTCCAAGACTGGTGCATTTCCTAGCTGAGTTGCGCCCTCCCTGGCTATAGAAACCCAAGGAAATTTGACCTCTAAAGATCTGGCCTCCAAACCCCTGTAAATAATTGTCAATATATAGATCTGAAGATGGAAAACTCATAAGAAGATATTCCTTGGTTGTAGCTACATATCAGACCCTCCTAAGCTCTGTATCTCCTAGGACAAGTGCGCCCTCCTTCAGAAATTCTCCCAGCTTGAGTAACAAATCAATATGTAGAGATAAACCCTCAATGGTTGATGAGAAAATGCACCCTAGTGATGGAAAACACCTCTGTAACAATATCTACTTTAGATCCCCAATCTTCTATCCAAATCAAACTCCTCTTCCTTTAGCAGTGTGCCCTAAACCTGCAGAAATACTCCATATATGTGCCCTTACTCCATAATCCACTTCTGAACTGTTCTGAATTGAATAGAATGGTGAGGGTGGGATCTTTCACCACCTTTTCCAAACTTGGATCATGAACAGAGGAATCTTTCATCTCCTTGTTGATCTCTAGGGATTGTCGACTCAAAACCCTCAAAACGTCTAAGCTCTAGAGCTCAAGATGCAAAGTGAGAAATGCCAAGAATGAGGAGTGAGGCGCCCTCCTCTACTTTTCTACTCCAACTTCTAATTTTCACTTAAATTATTTAATTGGCTTCTAAGGTCTATGACTTTTTCTTTCGCATCTTAGCCAAATAGCTTTTATTTTTTTTTTAGCCAAAGTCACTTTAATAATATAACTTTAAAACCTTGGTGACCATTTAGCCCTTTAGTTCCATTTTCCATGAGACTATAGTCTAGGGGAACAACTAGACTACTAAGTCTCCCAATATCCTTGTCACTTATAAGGGGACATACAGTCTCCCCTACTAGAAATTTCTTTCCCACAAGCAATTTCGAATCTGAATGATGTACAACCTGTTCACCTTCCCAAGTGGCATCCTCTACTAGAAAAAATTTCCATTTAATTAGATATTCCTTGATATTCATGTTTCTTATCTTTTTCTCCCTCACTTCCAAGATCTCTTCTGGTATCAATATCAATTTTCATTCCTCATCTATCGGTGGTAGCTCCTCATTAGTAGCAATATGCTATCCCAATTCTCTTTTAAGGCATGATACATGGAAGACATTATGAAGTTTTCTCCCCTTGTGGCAACTCTAACTCATATGCAACTGCTCCCACTTTTCTCTTCACCCTGTATGGCCCATAAAAGCATGGTTTAGTCTTCTCAGCGCCACTTCTATTAATATATGCCTACTAGTATGGTTGGAGCCTCATATAGATTAAGTCCCCCACCTCGAAACTGCACTCCACTTTGTGTTTATCTGCATATAGCTTATGTTGGTTTTGGACCCTTTGCAAATGATCTTTGAGCTCCCTAAGTATGTCTTGGATTTCATGTATCCACTCCCTAGCCATAGGAGCTCTAATATCTCCCAAAACCATATCTACAAAAGTGAGACAATCATAACTATATGAGGCTTTGAAAGGAGACATGCCAATGGGCATGTGGTAAGTGGTGTTGTAGAAGTATTCACCCAAATGTAACCACTTGACCCATGCTCTTTGTTGCCCTGATACATAGTTCCGGAGATATCCTTCTACCCATTTGTTGCTATGTTTGGCCATTTATCTGTGGATGATAACTAGTTCTAGGGGTCAATTATGTTCCAACTAGTCGAAATAGTTCCTGCCAAAATGCGCTCATGAATCTATTGTCCCTGTCACTCACAATAGTCTTGGGCAACCCATGCAACTTAAAAACCTCCCTGAAAAATAAATTTGCCACTTGTGATGCACTGAACTCTATGGATATGGAAAAAAAATGAGTGAGCTTGGTCGAGCGATCTACCACCATAAAAAATCTATCTTTACCCTGCACCTTGGGCAACCCTGTTATGAAATCCATAGATATACTCTCCTATTTGTGTTCTGGGATGGGAAGAGGCTGTAATAAACCTGTTGGATGAGTGTATTCCTATTTATTTTGTTAACATGTGACACACTCTCTGATGTGGCACATAACATCCGATCCAAGTGGATATCGATGGCCACCCACCTATTCCAACTAGCTCAAAACAGTCTTCTAGCAATTTATTATTTTTAGCAGTTTTCAGTTCTTAAACTTTTGGGGCCAGTTTGAGGGCCTAAATGAAGTTTTTTCGGGATAGAGCACCTTAATGAAAGTCAAAGGCTTTGATTAAGCCGCTAAAATGAATCTCCTAGATGATACCTTTCCAAGGAGCTATCGTGCACCCCAAATGGACATCGTATGCCATAGTTACGCCCCCAGGAAGTTGATACACCAAACTACCCAAAACGAGGTCCACAAAATTGTTGGCTTTTCATCTTCCGAAGTTAGGGTTTTGGATTTTCTTTATGTTAAAAAGGCCTTTAGAGCCTCATTGTAATCCATCTTCTTGTGAATGTGATTAGTCATCACATTAGTCATCACATCTCTTCTCAGAAATAAGCTACCACCATTCTAGCGAGTCTTTCACTCAGTATTTCTATAGTTTTGTACATTTCACTCATTAATAGAAATTGTGTATTATTGTATCTTTGTGTTTATGGTTATATCTATGATAAATATCTGTTATATTATTGGATATCTGATATATCTCTATAAATTTATTTCTTATATCTTCGCTCTCATTTCTTGCCGAAAATAATCTGGATCAGTGGTATTAGAGCACGTTGCTCTTGATCATTATTTTTAGTTCATGTCCCCAACGAGGTCCAAGTATAGCAAGTTGGGTATCGAGCTTGTATCTCTTGAGGACAATCTCTCTTGCATGCCCATGAAACCCTCCATGCCGGAAGAAAATAAAAATGACAGAGCAGATGATTCTATTAATCTATTGCTTGATCAAGCTCTCACGCGACAAAGGGACGAAATGATGGAGATTTTTTCCCACATCCTTCAACAACTTCTGATAACAGGGGCATCTTCATCAAGTGGCCACTTTGGAGGCACCTCGCCTTTCAAGGTACAAGTGAATTTTGATATTCCCTTATTTGAAGGTCAGATCGATGCAGATGCCCTAGAAAAATGGTTAAATCTGCTAGAAGGTTATTTCATTGTTCACAATTTTTCCAATAGGGAAAAGATCACCTTCGCACTCCTTAAGGCTCTCCCCCATGTCAAACATTGGTGGGAAACTTACTAGTAGAAAATTTCCATAGAGGAGTCTGGAATATATGGGGCCAAGCCCACTTGGGATTTTTTTGTGGATGCAGTCAAGAAACAATATTACCTTGTTGGTAACTATGACGACCAATACATGAGATGGACCACACTGTGGAAAGAGAGGGGCCAAACAGTGCTAGAGTTCACAACAACTTTCCATACCTTGCGCACCAATATGGGTATCAAAGAATCCGAGCGACATCTGGTTTTGAATTATCGCGGGTCTCTGCATAGGTACATCCAAACCGAAATGGATTTCCTGGACATCTCATCCCTGGGAGCTTCCTATTGATAATCTGTCAGAATCGAGCAAAAATTAAGGCACCAGAACAAATGGGATTTCGGTGTAAGTTTTAAACCTGTGAAGTAAAGCAATGCATATAGATTCTTAAGCAAAATAGAATTTGATCAATGGCTCATTCACATAGTACACCGAGATATATACCGGAAACCCTCAACCAGGAAAACCTTTCTTATGTTCATTATATCGAATTTCACAATTCACTATACAATATATACAATGTTTTTAGGTATTTCGTAGATACCAAAACCCTAATCCCTAAAACCAGGATTATTTTTAGTAAACCACTAAAACTAGCAAAAACCGCTCAAAAAAATTTTTCAAGGTGCTGCGCCTGGTGCCAAACGTTGCGCGTAACTAGAGGGGGCATACCTGCCCCCCCCGAGGACCACCCTAGGAAAGAACACGTCACAAACAAAGCACTAGTACGAGGGATCGTTAGACGCAGTTGTCATATTTGACACGCCCACACACACACATGCAAAGAATATAACACATACCCAACATTCTCCCACTTGTTGTTTTCTTTGCATCCAGGGGTCCAGGGGATTATATAGTCAACAATCCAGGGAAACAATGCCCATTGTTACTCTACACTAGGAAAAATTTTATGTGCTGACAGAGTTTGTCAATGAATCTGCAACATTCTTCAAAGTGTCAACCTTTTCCAACAACACCTTCTTTTCCTCAACCATGTCTCTCACAAAGTGATACTGAACATCAATATGCTTTGTCTTCGAATGATAAGATGGGTTCTTTGCCAAGAAGATTGCACTCTGACTGTCACAATCTAATATCATTGCTTATTGTACCAACCCAATACCTGAACACAATATTTGTAACCATACTGCTTCCTTGCTTGCATGAGTGGCTACCATGTATTCAGCTTCTGTAGTTGAGAGTGTCACTACAACCTGTCTTTTGCTCATCCAACTGATTGCTCCTCCAAATAGGTTAAACACATACCCACTTGTAGATCTTCTGCGATCCAGATCTCCAGCCTAGTCTACATCAACAAAGCCATGTATGTCCACCACTCTGTCCAATCCTGGTCTTCCTTGGTAGCACAATCCATAACTGGTAGTGCCACGAAGATACCTAAAGACCCTCTTTACTGTTGTCCAGTGCTCTTTCCCTGGTTTTGACATATACCTGCTCAAAACTCCCACTGCATGTGCAATGTCCGGTCTAGTACAGACCATTGCATACATCAAACTACCAACTACACTGGCATACGGAACATGGGACATGTCCTCTTCTTCTTCATGTGTCTTGGGACACTGATCTGCAAATAACTTTACACCTATAGGAATAGGAACCTTGACCGGTTTACTTCCATGCATATTAAACCTCTGCAATATCGTCTCAACATATTTTCTATGATTCAACCAGAGTTTCCAATTTGCACGATCTCTTTTAATCTCTATTCCCAGAATGAAGTTAGCAGCACCGAGATCCTTCATGTCAAATTTGGAGGATAGTTGTGATTTCACCTCCTTGATAACATCCATGTTATTTCCTACCAACAACATGTCATCAACATACAACACTACATAAATGAAGTGATTTCCAACCTGCTTGGAATATACACAGTGATCAGCCTTGCTTCTTACAAATCCCAATCCCAGGATGTATGTGTTAAACTTTTGGTACCACATCCTAGGTGATTGCTTCAGACCATATAGTGACTTCTTTAGCTTACAAACCAGCTCATTCTTTCCCTTCACTACAAAGCCTTCTGGCTGCTTCATGTAGATTTGTTCTTCCAGATCCCCATGTAGGAATGTTGTCTTCACATCCATCTGTTCCACTTCAAGATCAAAAGAAGCAGCAATAGATAAAAGAAATCTAATAGAAGTTAACTTAACAACAGGAGAAAAAATCTCACCAAAGTCAATTCCCTCTACCTGGGAATAACCTTTTGCTACTAACCGAGCTTTGTATTTCTCCACTTTACCTTGTGCATTAAACTTCTTCTTGAACAACCATTTGCTACCAACCGATTTTCTTCTAGCTGGCAACTCAACTATATCCCATGCCTCATTCTTATCCAAGGCATCCATTTCTTCAACCATGGCCTTCTTCCAGAGTTTACTATCCTCTGAATTCACTGCTTCCCTGACAGTTCCGGGATCATCATCAGTAATAGATAAAGCAAAATTGAAACGAAAATCAGGTGGATTATACGTTTTTGGTTGCCTTCTATCTCTTACTGATCTCCTCAATACTGAGGTATGAGGTTCTTCTTCTTCTTCTTCTACTTCCTCTTCTTCTTCTACTTCCTCTTCTTCAGATGACTTAGATTTTGCAACATCCAACTCAAGCACTATTTTCTCAGGTTCGTCTTGCGTTGGTAGGAATTCTTGTTTGGACACATCTTTTACCTCTCTGAAAACAACATCTCGATTGTAAACAGTTTTCTTGGTTTCTGGGTTCCAAAGCTTATAACCTTTCACACCATCTTTATAACCAATAAAGATACACTTTTCAGCCTTTTTATCCAGCTTACTTCTATTTTCCTTTGGAACATGTACATAAGCATCACAACCAAACACTCTAAGATGTTGAAGAGGGGGTTTCTTTCCATACCACACCTCGTGTGGAGTTTTATCATCCAACATTGATGAAGGCGATTGATTGATCAGGTAACATGCTATACCCACTGCCTCTGCCTAGAATTCTTGTCCTAACCCGGCACCGCTGAGCATGCTCCTTGCTTTATCCATCAGTGTCCTGTTCATCCTTTCTGAAACTCCATTCCGCTGAGGAGTGTATGGAGTAGTCTTCTGCCTTTCTATACCACACTTCTTACAGAATTCTTCGAATTCATTTCCGCAGAATTCTCCACCATTATCTGTTCTCAATACCTTTATTTTCTTCTCTGTCTGATTTTCTACCAGAGCCTTAAACTCTTAAATTTATAAAATACCTCAGATCTCTTTATAAGAAAATAAATCCACGTGTTCCTTGAAAAATCATCTATGAATGAAACATAATACACAGATTACCTAGGGATGGAATAAGAACAGGTCCCAACACATCATTGTGTATCAACTCTAAGATCCCCTTTGCTCTTGTAGCACCGGATGGGAATCTTACTCGATTCTGTTTACCATATATGCAATATTCACAAAAATCAAAATCTAGAGTGCAATTAGACATACCTTCAACCATACCTTTACCGTGTAATGTTCGAAGGCCCTTTTCTCCAATATGTCCCAGTCTTGGATGCCACATCATGGTCTTCTTTCCAGGGACAATATTGGTCTTGTCTTCTTTATTTCTCTGTTTAGGGACAACAAAAATGTTACACCCATTAGTATAAGTGCTTCCCAACAACTTGTATAGAGTTCCACACCAAACTCCCCTCATCAACACCATTGTTCCTCATACCATCTTGCAAGTGTTCTTTCCAAATACAGTATCCACTCCTGCATCATCCATCTTGCTTACAGATATTAGGCTCCTGGCTAGTTTTGGAATGTGCAGAACCCCAAGAAGTGTTTTAATCCTTCCATCTTTTAGCAGCAACTTAACCCTTCCACGTCCCAAGATTTTTGTTGTCGAGTCATCTCCTAGGAATACATCACCACCATCATATTTTTCATATTCAGAGAACCACTCCCTGTGAGGAGTCATATGGTATGACGCACCTGAGTCGATCAACCATACATCACGGTC
>JASDQU010028850.1:2800-20416 GCA_032191745.1 Picea mariana
GAGAAGGGTCCTGTTCTCTGATTGCAAGATAGTTGTTCTTTCCCATTGCGATGTTATTTTAATGTAATCCAGGATTCTTAGATTGAACTTTAACGGATTGCAATAGGGGAAGTGCTTTCCTGTGATTTAATTCAGAGCTTCAGTTCATTCCAGCAAGTATAGATAGTATAAATTGTTTTACTACAACACTAAGTGCTTTTGGAATTGAGCATATACAATGCGTGGCTATCTTTGAAACAAAAGACTTCCCTGGGTTGATAATTTATGTTTCACTTGGTTGTTTAAAAATCAATTAAGCAATTATAGTGACCAACAATGTGCATAATGTGTAGGAGAAATATGTGTTGTGTTAGCACTCTGTAAATTTTGTTCGACTGAATAGACAAACGATGGAGGTAACTATTTCAACCAACTTTAGAGTTGAGGCACTAGCCTACTCAAACTCGGAGAGGGCTCTCCAATGTCACTTGGTGTTTCTTTGGATGTTGGTGGCTAGATTTGTTGAGTGTTATAGATTTGTTGAAATAATAGAGGTGACATTTGGGCTATGGAGTCGATTAAAAATCATGGGAACTATCAAGAGGAAAAGGCTAAATGAGGCAATGAGTTTGAGTTTACATTGAAAATTTCCATGGCAACAGAGGAAAAAGGAACACATAATTGCATCAGAGCATATTTAAATGAAATCTGACCTGGCTAAGAAGAGAATCACATGAATTTAAATTGCTAAATCTAGAGCATCATTAGACGAATTCCAGACTTCTAACTCTCCAATTTAAAAGAGGAAATTGCAAATGGGATTTCAGAGACACAAGAAATACATACTACGAAAGGAAACAAAACTCATATCACAGCCAATTAGAATCTTTTCATAAACAGTTCAACAATCGCTTCTACATTATATATTCAGTTTAGCTCCATAATCTTACAAAACCTTCCTTCTATGAGGGCAGGGCCCTCTTTCCCTCATGCTTTCTATATCCTTAGGATGATATATATATAGAGGAGTTACTCATTGAATTCAAAATGATTAAACTTTCCCATAATTCTAAAAATAGATGTCAGTTACAAAAAGGAGTAACGTATAATGACAATTCTCCTACTTTAAAGGGATCGTTACAAACAGGTCTGAAATATCTGAGACTTTTTACTTTGAACGCCATATGTCCAAAAAATTTTGGAACGTACTCAATTCTACCTGAGAATTCATTCCATCTTGGTGATTTCCTCCTTTAGAGTGATCAACCAGGCTAGTTGATTTTCCCCAACGCTCTCAACCGCCTTAGCTCTGATTTATGTCTGTTGTCGTTTTCTCTACTTCTTCTTCGCTGCTTGCTTGTAGGGTTTGTCCATGTGTCCATTGATGATTAGATCCCTCATGAAAGGATTTAATCTGACCCCTGATTATGGTTCTATTATAGGGTTAGTATGGAATTTGGTTGTTAATATCTATGCAATTGACTTTTCTTTCTTACTCATTGATAAACTCGCCATGTTAGTCGAAAACCCTATTCTACTGGATATTGCTTGATTGGCTTCATCCATGTATTCCAATTTTGTAGAGACCATGATTTTTGTTTTCCTTAACTCTACAGGAATCAGAAAGTCGATCCAGTTTGAGACGATGATTTCCCAAAGAAGAATAACACCACCCATATTTGAAGATTGGTAGTTATTGAGTTCTAATCATGAATTACTGACAATATTACTTGCAGGTACGTTGCTTGGCCAATCTATTTCGAATGATGAGTCTTTGAGCTATTTATACAGTGGCGTTCACCTGACATTTTACGGACGTGAAGTACCTGAATGAGTGACGTGAGCTTATTTGACCAGCTGTCACCTTCCCCCATACAAAATGTTGATTTGACATATTAGACCATGTGACATCGGGGATTTTGGGAAAATGGTTTCAGGCAGACCGCTTTTCACCCCGATGTACCTGTGAGGGCACCATGCATCCGCAAATAAAACCACAGTAGTTTTCCTCGGCCCACCTTCGCATAATTAAATTCCATGCTATTTCGTCGCCCGATATGGGTCTCGACCGTTGATTTCAGCTGCCTCGAAATCTACGGTCCGTTGGATATTTTTATTTTGTACTCCCTCTATATTTGTCCACATTCCGCCATATATGTCCTAGAATTCCAAATCGCACCATGTCTCTGCATCACTTTAATCCTTCGCTAAATTTGAAACTCGGATTTCAAGTATAATTGTTATGGTGATAACATGGGATCCAACTAGGGATGTTATCATCTCTGTGAGGTAGCAAAGAACTGTAGACCTGGTTCCTTCTTCATTGGGACGCCTTCAAAACATGTGCATGTATCCTATTATTTCTTGGAGATGAAACGTCAAATCTTAAAACCGGAGTTTGCAAACTACTCTCAACTGGATGCTAAAAAAATACCGCTAGGATCTAACTATACATACTACTGAAAATTTAAAACAATGCTTGACCAACATGCTTATTCGCACACTCCTACCTACTCTAACTACTGAAAAGGACTGTCAATCAAGTGAAATCATAATTCCAATGTAGCCATGACAACATTCTATCCACCGTTCGTTTTCTTTGCACTTGCTTGTTCCAAAGCCTTTTTGTTGACAATTCATTCAGAATTTCATCCAGAAGTCCAATTCTTAAAAAATTTAAACAGCCTAGACTGTTCACTTCCTCTAAAAGGATCACAAATGAATCTTCTAAAATATGCACAAAACAATCATCATGTTTCACTCCTTCCACTGCATTTTTGTTTTCAGGTGATTCAACTTGTTGACTTCTATTGAAAAAACTGACAAATTTGTTGAGAAGTCTGGTAGTAAGAATTTCTTGAGTCATAAGGAAACCATGGATGGAGAACATCATCTGGTGTAAAAAGACTCATCTTTGATACATACACCTTTTCCGTATAATGTGTCTTGGGATCATGAATCATATGAAAGAATGTTTCCTTTTCAGAAGTCAACACAGAAGAGCAAGCTTCCTCCACAAGTATTTTTTCGCTGCTTAGAGTCTCCATAGATGAAGTTTCAAAATCTTCATCCATGTCTAGGCCACTTAGAAATAGGATCACTACGTCATTTTCAAGGGAAGAAAGGCCACCTTGAAATACTTTGTCTTGCTAGGAATATTGTTGAACATCTACATTAGTTTCAGGGAAAGGAAAATGACCTTTAACAACAATTTCTTGATCAACTTCTTCTTTAATCTGATGGTTAAGCACAGGTTGCAACTCTGAATTGGAATACCTTTCCAGGTAATGATCTTTTAATGCATGTGAATGTAGTTGGTGTTCCTCAATGATAAAAATATTTTCATGTAAAACAATACTACTGTGAATGCAGTCAGAACTCCCTGTTTTCTCTGGAATCTCATGATTTTGTTTGAACCATTCAAAGGAAGAAAAACATAATGGAAGAGAGTTTTTGTTTGTAAGTCCATTGATTTTTTCACTTTCAACGTCATGATTGGATGCTTTATGATTTGAAACATTATAGACATTTTGTTTCAACAGTTCGAATGAGGAAAAACACAATGGAAAGGTTTTGTTACCTAACTCAAAACCTTCTTCATTTTCTCCATTGTCGTCATAGGTACATTTTTTAATTTCTTTGGATTGTTGGACATACTCATTTTCAACTTTATCTTCGACCAATGACTGCACTTTTGAATTGAAAAGATCTTCTACAAAACAAGTAATAGGGTCATCAAGCGCATGAGAAGAGTGTTGCAATATCTTGTCCATTTTTTTCATTGGTTTAGTGTGATTTTGCATCAGCACAAATTCGTTTTCCTCAATAATGATCTTAGAATTTACTTTCAACAATTTAAATGTAGCAACGCACAAGGGTAGAGAATTCTCTTCAACTAATCCAATACTTTTCTCCTTGTAATTGTGATACATAGGTTGATTTATCTCATTGTACTACTGAAAAAGAACGTCTTCAACATCACAATCATCCTCATATTTGTCGTATACAAACAAATCAACAACATATGTAATGTCATATAACAAGAACAAATTGGGAACATCAACCTGTTTTTCAACAAATTGATTTGTAAACTCATCTTCTTGACTGTCTACAAATGAATACATAAAACAATCAGCCCTTTGCTTATCATGAGATGGATTAGAAGCTAAATCAACACCTCCTCTTTCAACACGTGGAATATAATTTTCTGCATAATCATTGGCATTAAAAATTTCAAGAGGGCATATGCTATTTTTAGTTCTCTACTCAAGATTTAAATCAATTGTTTTCTATTCATGTTCATTGTCATTTTCTTTAGCATCTAAATCCTCATCTCAAATCTGTTCACATGCTTGGATATTGTGTTGAATCTCCTAAGCATCATTAAACATTTGTTGTAAAGACTTAGGTCTTCTCTCCCTCGGGAAGAAAGATAGATCTGGATGAAGAGTAGTTGCATAATGGAGCATGGCAGCAGCTTCAGTGGGTTGAATTTATTCAGGCAATTTGTAGTAAATACTGGAAAAACTTCTATTGAATATATCAATAGTTTCATTGCTCTACCTTTCTAGGGCATAGAACTATGTATGTTGTAGATCCAAAGATTTCTTCTTGCCCCAAAAACTCAAAAATACATTCTTCAACTCCTCCCATGAGATAATTGTCTCTAGATGCAAATGATTGAACCTTTCTTTGGTGTCCCCTTTCAAGGATTGAGAGAAGGCCCTCATACAAACATCATCATGGTCAATCTCAAACAAATCTATAAAATTCACAAACCCTTGGATGTGCTTTCCAGCTGAGGTGACATCATTTTCCCCATCAAACACAGGTAGATACTCATAGTGTTGTAGAGGGAAATCATGGAGGATTTGGGGTAGCTTCAAGGGTGTGTATCTATGTTGGGTCTTGGAGGACGTTGGACCAAGTACAGGAGGAGAGATATCAGACATGGCTTCATGGGGCTTATCAACTTGGTCATGGTCACCACATGGCCCAGATGGAATTTTTTTATCAATATCAGTGATATAGTGAGGATATTCCTGCACAAATTTAAGAGGAGGATATACAATTGCAAGTTTCTCATGATCATCATTCGAATGCAGCAGGTGAAGAAAAAATTGTTTAGCATTTTCATGAAAGGACCAGAGACAACTTATAACAAATAGTAAAATGTCTTGGAAGAGATCCCATTTTAAGTACCTATTTTCCTCCATGATATATTTTCATACCTCTGTCAAGGGATCTCATCTTCTAGTGGAGTCTCCATATTATATTTGAAGTCTAATTGGAGTCGCCAATAATGTTTTGGAGGCTGGATTCTTCATTGAGAGCGGAGTCGCCATTGAAAGTTCAAATTTCTGGATTCTTCTACCAGTGGAATCACCTTCAAACTGATTTTTTGATGTGTGGAGTCGCTAGAGCAGGAATACAGCCAATATGTGTCGAAGTGTCTACTGCTCTCAGACCTTAGAACTTAAATATGTCGTTATTTCCTAGGGAAAATTTTTCAATTTCATCCCCGACAACGGCGCTAGAATGTTAGCACTCTGTAAATTTTGTCTGGTTGAATAGACAAACAAAAGAGGTAACTATTTCAACCAAATTTAGAGATGAGGCACTAGCCTGCTCAAACTCGAAGAGGGCTCTCTTGTGTCACTTGGTGTTTCTTTGGATGCTAGTGGCTATATTTGTTGAGTGTTATAGATTTGCTGAAAGAATAGAGGTGGAATTTGGGCTATGGAGTCGAACATGAATAATGCATTTAGAAATCATGGGAACTATCAAGAGGAAAAGGCTAAATGAGGCAATGAGTTTGAGTTTAAATCGAAAATTTGCATGGCAACAAAGGAAAAAGGAACACATAACTGCATCAGAGCATATTTAAATGAAATCTGACCTAGTTAAGAAGAGAATCACGTGAATTTAAATTGCTAAGTCTAGAGAATCATAAGACGAATTCCAAACTTCTAACTCTCCAATTTAAAAGAGAAAATTGTGAATGGGATTTCAGAGGCACAAGAAATGCATACTACGAAAGGAAACAAAACTCATATCACAGCCAATTAGAATCTTTTCATAAATAGTTCGACAACCGCTTCTACATTATATATTCAGTTTAGCTCCATAATCTTACAAAACCTTCCTACTACGAGGACAGGGCCCTCTTTCCCTCATGCTCTCTATATCCTCGGGATGATATATATATAGAGGAGTTACTCATGGAATTCAAAATGATTAAAATTCCCCATAAATCTAAAAATAGAGGTCAGTTACAAAAAGGAGTAACGTATAACGACAGTTCTCCTACTTTAAAGGGATCACGAATAGGTCTGACATATCTAGGAATTTTTCCTTTGAATGCCATGTGTCCAAAATTTGTTGGAACGTACTCAATTCTACCTGAGAATTCATTCCATCTTGGCAATTTCCTCCTTTAGAGTGCTCAACCAGGCTAGTTGATTTTACCCAACGCTCTCAACCGCCTCAGCTCTGATTTATGTCTTCTGTCGTTTGCTCCGCTTATTCTTCACTGCTTGCTTGTAGGGTTTGTCCACGTGTCCATTGATGATTAGATCCCTCATGAAAGGATTTAATCTAACCCCTGATTCAGGTTCTGTCATAGGGTCAATATGGAATTTGGTTGCTAATATTTGTGCAATCGAATTTTATTTCTTACTTATTGATAAACTCGCATTGTTAGTCGAAAACCCTGTTCTATTGGATATTGCCTGATTGTCTTCGTCCATGTCTTCCAATTTTGCAGAGACCACGTTTTGTTTTTTCCTTAACTCTTCTGGAATCATAAAGTCGATCCAGTTTGAGACGGTGATTTCCCGGAGCAGAATAACGCCACCCATATTTGAAGATCGGTAGTTATTGAGTTCTAATCATGAATTAATGACAAGATTACTTGCAGGTACGTTGCTTGGCCAATCTATTTCGAATGATTATTATTTGATTTAGTTATCCAGCAGCGTTCACTTGACATTTTACGGACATGAAGTACTTGAACGAGTGACATGAGGTGATTTGACCAACTGTCACCTTCCCACACATGAATTGTTGATTTGACATATTAGACCACGTGACATCGGGGCTTTTGGGAAAATGGTTTTAGGCAGACCTCTTTTCACCCCGATGTACCTATGAGGGAACCACGCATCCGCAAATAAAACCACATTATTTTTCCCTGGCCCACCTTCACATAATTAAATTCCGTGCTATTTTGCCGCCCGATATGGGTCTCGACCATTGATTTGGGCCACCTCGAAATCTACGATCCGTTGGATATTTTTATTTTGCGCTCCCGCTATATTTGTCCACATGCCACCATATATGTCCTAGACTTCCAAATTGTGCCATGTCTCTACATCGCTTTAATCCTCCGCTAAATTGAAACTCGGATTTCAAGTATAATTTTTATGGTGATAACTTGTTGCAATCATAACTGGAAAGGGAACATCATCAATATAATATCCATCAACTATCTAAACAATGGTGCATGAAATAAAAACATCAATACCTACACGATCACCACATGTCGAGTAAAAGAAACAAAATAGTAAGTGTTGTTATACTACTAGTATATAATGGAAATTGAAATCATAGTTGCTAAAACAAAATGCTCACTCTACACTAAAATCAAAACCATGATGCTACTAGATTTCCAGATCACAAGTGCATGAGAAAAGTAATCATAATAAAATATATCATCTCCCACAACATATCAATAAACCAACATCTTCAATCCTCATGTCAACTTAATGCTACTATCATAAGAAAATATGTTATCACCAACCATCCAAAACCTTATGCATCTTGAGAAAATAGGTGGTCGGCCCCTCGTTTATTTTTAAGTCAGAATAGTTAGAAAAGAGGATTCATATATTAGACATGGGAAATAGTGGGTTCAATAGAGGTGAGTCTATAGAAAATTGGTTTTCTTTTCAAAAATTTAGGTTACAAGTAGTAAGACTTTGTGATTCAGTATCATTGTTTGAAAATGAGGCCAACACTACCAACTTTGTCACAATGGCCATTGAGTCTTACTCAACCCATCCTTTTGAGTTGTTCAATGAATCACACTTATACTTTTACTCTTGTTTTGTCTCTATGGTCTCTATTACACCCTTAACATGATCTGAGTGCATCTCGGTGGCCATCCACCTTTTCCATTGAATCAACACTTTCGAGCATGTGGTTTTGATAAACCATGACATTCACCCTTTTGATGGGGAATTTAATGTAATTCCATCTCCATTTGTTAATTACATCCATCATGTAATTATTTCCTAGTGATATTATGTGCATGCCTACAACGTTAATGCACCATATCCTATGAGAACTCCACATTTAAGCATGCTTGGGATAGAGTAGTACTAGGATGGGTGACCTCCCGGGAAGTCCTAGTGTTTTACATGCTTATGGAATTTTTTAAACTTAGAATAATTTATCCCACATGCATCATGGGAATTATTCTCCTCTCACTTTCTCATATATAATCGAGGTGAAGGAGGTCCTTTGAGCATGCAATGGAGTGTGATGCAATGCTTATTGCAAATGAGATTAGCCAACATCTCTTTCTCTTCATAGATAAGCTACCACCATTATAACCAGTTTGTGTTGTACTATATTCTGTTATTCATTAATAGAATTTGGGTTTCACTATATTTTTGTGTTCTCTGCTATATTTTTGTTTGTATCTCATTTCATTCTCAGTATAATCTAGATCAGTGGTATTAGATAAATATGCTCCTTGTCATTTCTCATTGCATGTCCACGACGAGGTCAGGGTATAGAGAGTTGGGTCTCGAGCTAGTTTCACTTGGGGACAACTTATCTTTCCATCCCAAGCAACCTCCCATGGTAGAAGAAAAGAGATATGACGAATAAGGATATCCTTTCAAGATGTTTCTCGAGGAATCCCTCATGTGACAAAGGAAAAAAATGATGGAAAACTTTGCTCATATCCTTTGATGACTACCGATGGTGACCAAGGCATCTTCATCAAGAAACCATTTTGGAGGTGTGATGCCCTTCAAGGTACAATTCAATTTTGATGTCCTATTATTTGAAGGTCAAATAGATGTTAATGCTTTGGAGAAATGGTTGAATATGTTAGAACGGAAATAATCTGTTCAAAAATTTTCCAACAACAAAAAGATCACCTTCACGCTCCTGAAATCCCTTCCCCATGCCAAATCTTGGTTCAAAAGTTACTAGGAGAAGTACTCCATAGATGAATCTACATCATTTGGGAGAAAACCCACCTGGGTATCCTTTGTGGATTCTCTCAAGGAGGACTTATAACATGTTGGAAACTATGATGACCAGTACATGAGATGGACAACTCTACATTAGAAAAGGGAGCAGACGGTGCCAGAGTACACTAACATATTCCATATCTTATGCTCAAAGTTGGGTATCAGATACTTCGAGCGACACTTGGTTATGAAGCACCACAGTGGCCTACACAGGTACATCCAAAATGATATGGATTTATTAGACATCACCTCATTGGGAGCTGCTTATCGATATGCATCCAAAGTCGAGCAGAAATTCAAGCAGTGAAGTTAGTGGAATTTTGGGTTTGAAAATACACCACAACAAAATCACGGAAAAGGAAACCCTAACTCACATAACGAATGAAAAATAAATGAGAGTCAATCTCAAGAAAATAATTCCAAGCCTCCAATGAAGAAGGGTGTTGGGAAGTCAAAGAAGGACACCGAAAATAAATGTGAGTTCCATAAAATCCCCTGGCACAACACTAATGAATATCGCTCGAAACAATCATTGGTGGACAAGCTCAAAGAAAAATAATAAGAATCGGACTCATACTTTTATTCAAAGCATAACAAAAGGAAACAAATCATCAATGCAAAACCCACTTCTACCATCACGACCACAACAATCCAACCAAAAGAACTAGAGGAGCTTGAGGAGGGGGGGCACCTCTTCCATTCATAGATGTGGGTGAAGGGGACCCCACTACATTTCATTGTTGACAAAAGGATCCAAAAGAATCTAATCTTAGCCAAGGTAGTCAAGAGACTGAAGCTATCGACAATTCCACACCTCCAAGCACACCATGAGATGGTTGAGCAGGGGATGAGACATCTGCTTCAACCAATAGTTCCACCTGTCCTACATCATCAATCCCTTCAAATATGAGGTAATGTGTGATATTTCCCCATTTGAATTCTATGATGTTCTTTTGGGACAACCATATATGTGGAAATGTCACATTGTCCATGAGTCTAGGCCACATAGTGTCACTGTTACTATGGGGGGTCAGCTCTACAGGGTACCAAAGTTAGTTCTGAATACTGCCACTTCACTAATCTTGGAAAAATAGTGCCACAAAGTAATCTCTCAAACCACAAAGTTTAACCTCTTCATGATTCGGTCACAAAGTGAACAAAAGGTCACTTTGACCACTATAGCCTCAACCCAATACCTTTTTATACAACAAAAGCATGTCAAAAATATTGTAGAGGAGCATAAAGATAGTTTTTATTCACTTACGGGGGTGCCTCTGTAATACCAATTCAATCAAAGATATAATATATCCGTCCATATCTCTATTGTCCACAACCTTTTTTAGGTGTGCTTGGGATTCCATCCATTAGCCCCTATTGATATAGCCCTTCTTAATGCATCTTCACTGATAGAGTCCTCCCACACTCAAACCAAGGAAGATCATGCAACCTTATTTTTTGAACAGATCCAACCCCTCCAACAACATGTTCATGACATCCTTCAATAGGATAATGCCAATTACAAACATGACAACTACTTCAGCAAAGCAAGCATCTCACCAAGATTTAGATTAAACAAAATTTTCCCCATATCCCAAGGGAACTTGACACAATGGGGACCATATCTTACTAAGGGGGGAGTATTGATTTAGGTGGATCTCGGTGTCCATCCACCTTTTCCACTAAATCAACATTTATGAGCCTATGGTTTTGATAAACCATGATATTCATCATTTTAATGGGGAATGTAATGTAATGCGATATCCATTTTTAATTACATCCATCATGTAATGGTTTCCTAGTGATCTTATGTACATTACTACAACATTAATGCACCAGATCCCATTATAACTCCACAGTTAAGCACACTTGGGATATATTAGTACTGGCATACGTGACCTCCCAGAAAGTCCTAGCATTTTACATGCCTATTGCATTTTGTAAACTTAGACCAATTTATCCCACATGCATCATGGGAATTATTCTCCTCTAACTCTCTCATATATAATCGAGGTGAAGGAGGTCCTTTGAGAATGCAATGGAGTGTGATGTATTTCTTATTACGAATCAACGTAGCTCGCATCTCTTTCTCTTCAGAGATAAGCTACTACCATTCTAGCTCATTTTTGTTTTATAGTATTATGTTATTCATTAATAGAAGTTGTGTTTCACTATATTTATGTGTTCTTTGATATATTTTCGTTTGTATCTCATTTCATTCTTAGTACAATCTGGATCAATTGGCCTCATTGTTTGAAAATGAGGTCAACACTACCAAATTTGTCCCCATGGACCTCAGTCTTGGTCAACCCATCTTTTTGAGTTGGTCATTGAGTCCCACTCATACTTTTAGTCTTGTTTTTCCTGCATGGTCTCTAGTAGACCCTCAATGTTACTCACCTACCAATATCCACATTAACATTTGGTTGATTTATCTCATTAGGATTTATGGTTGTTGTCTAGGTTAACTATCATTTATTCTCCACTAAAAGGAAGTCTTTTGTTCCATACCCATCATGGCCTCTTCCCATTGTGTAAATTACACATTGTATTTAATCTATCAATGTTGATTATACCTCAAGTTGATTTATGAAAAATCATAATTATAATTTTTCTAACAAATTTTCCTCTATCAACCAAAAAATATCTTCTTTGGAATTTTTAGAGACCCAGTGCCATGGTTACTATTTTCATCATTAGCCTTTTATCTTGTAGGTAGCAGTTGATACACATCACTAATTTCTAACTACATGGTTCCTTTCAATGTTTGTCTTTAAAACTTCCATTCACACACTATTAGTTCGTACAAGTACCTTGGTCCCCATTATCATTATCAATGGGCTACCTTGCATTTGGTAGTGATTTCCATCATCGATTCTTGACCAAATGGTTTCTCCCATGCTCAACCACATCTCATTAAAACATCATGGAAATTTATATGTCATGACATTAGTGTTGACAATTAAAATCACAAGAAGGAATTTCTCCCACAAAGTATTGTTGAAGCCCTATTATTTAAACTATGCTAATAATATAATACTAGTAGGTGGGACCCCCTTATAGACTGGAGGCTCAAATATAGTCATATCACACATTTTTTGTTGATGTTTCGATGTTGCTTACAGGATCCTATATGTTTGACAACGCAGTCTTGGTTTCATTTTGACATAGTGACAGGTGGACGATGCATTTTATGGGATGTTATGCAATTCAAAGAATTAGTTTTATGTTATGATTGGCATATTTACAGTTGCTATGTTTAATCATGTCACAAATCACCATGATTTATTACCTAGCTACACATACACAAGAAATATGTTAGTAATGACATAACCAAAACAAAGAGAAGAAACTTATGGGAACAATCCTAAAAACAAAGGTCTATGTTTAAGCTATGTTAAAAGTTATGTGCAAATGGAAATGTAAAACATGTTAGTGTTATTCCTAACTATTATATGGTTGGTTAGTGGCATTGCGATTTTCATTTGAGTTGTTTTTGGGGCGCATATGATATGGAAATGCATATGGTATGACACGAGGACTTCAAAAAGTTTAACGTGAATGTTTTGGGTGGCGCATTAGACAAGGAATAATTGTCGTAGTTTTCAATGGTTTGGAAATTGACTACATGGTTAATGCATTGGAGATTGTTGGCTATCTTGTACTTTAGAATTGAATAGGATAGGAGATGGAAGTGACATGCAGTAAATGTATTGTTGGCACAGGGGCAGACCCAGGGTTCAACGCTACAACAACGCACCTACAAAACCCTAACTACCGGCCCTTTCAGCAACACCTGTGAAGCAGATGAAGTCTCACACAAGGTAGAGGCAAGGGTGGTTGCAAGACTCCATTGTTTGAAACCTTAGTTGGGACACAGATCTGTGATTGTAACACCTTAACATAGCACTTAGTAGTTACAGTTTGTTAATATTCAGCCTTAGTTCACAGCGCAGCTAAACCCTAACAACATATCAGCGCAGTATTTATATAGATCCAATAAGTTCAAGTACTAAGAATACCAACATAGATCAGATCTAGCATTTATTCACATTATTCAGCACTAAGCTACCATATTATATCCTTCTAGGCATACATCAATGCACTAAGAATTCAATCACATAGACAAGAGGACAACCAAAAAGAACATAGCAACCACAACATAGGATATACGTGGTTCACCCCGACCCTGGGGCTACGTCCACCAACTCTTCTTCTTTATTTATTTCTGTCAATCTTCTACATGCACAGAGCCATGATATCTTACTCTGCAGAGGACCTGCACACCTTGCTAGATCCTCGTTCCCTATATTAACCCACAAAGCCTTCCACAGTCTCTTACAATCACTTGCACTTATCTCTACAAGTCTCACACAGTATGCACCAAGCAATTACAATTACCACTTGCACCTAGCAATTAACACTTAGCACTTAACATCACATACTTGTCCCCCCTACGATCACATAGATCGAACTACTTCCTACATCGCCTATCTCTCTATTTATACATTACAAAATGGACCTAAACATGGGTAAACCCATGGGCCGACATCCCCATACTCGTTACATAAGCCCAAAACCCAAAACTCCCTAAAAAGAGGCCGAGATCCCGTGATCTCTGCTTCGAATTATGCTCCATCTATCTAGAGCCTGTCGAAGTCCTAAAAGTAGGCCAAACATGACCAAGGATCCTCAAAACTTGTTCAAAGGCCAATAGGCCCCCAACACTCACCTATGACTCGTCCCGAGTCACTCTAGTCTGGGTAGATGTGCTTCGAAAGCCTCAATCTTGGCTCGAGCTGCTTCGACCTGTTGTTGTGCTAGGGCCTCCTAATTGGTGAACTCTTGGATGACTACTTCGTTGACAGGTCCCTCTAAAAGTTGTTTTACTGCAGCGACTACTTGTTCCAGCTCTGTGCCTCGGCCTTCAATTTCCTCAAACAGTTGGCAAGCTTTGTCCTGGACTGGTTGGAGCCTTTGATTCACTTCCATGACTTTGCTCAGAATGGTGTGGACCTTCTGTTGAGCAGTGCATTGTTATTGGGATCGCTTCATCCTTTCAACTGCTGACAGGAGCTTCAAATACTCCTGTACTGTTGTTGCTTGTTTCTTTTCCTCCTAGAGTTGTGACTCCAGTACCTTCAGCTCAGTATCTTCAGTGATTTGCTCATAATTTTGGACGCTGCGAGCACTTAGTTGTTTGAATTCTAGAGAGAATGCTCTGATCCTCTCAAATTCACTCCAGGCAGTGGCTTCTCTTTGATCTCGCACGTTCTGTGGGGTACTTGGAACTGTTCGTAGCTTGAGGTCTATGATTCTCTGTTGAAGCTGTTGGATAGCTTCTGTAGGCTGCTCTACTTAATGTTCCATTGGGTCTTCCTCCTTTTTATTGAAGCCTGTCATAGAGTGAAGTGCTCTGCTGACTGCTTCTTTTACTCCCACCTGTTCTGCAAGCAACTGCTCTTTCTCTTGTTGGATCTGCATTTTTTCTTCTTCAAACTTAGTTTGGAGGGAATCCTTCTCTTGTTACGCAACTCAACGTTGCTCTATGACTACATTTTGTACTTGCTTTAGGGCCTCTGTGTCCTCTTCGGTTTCTTCCTGTGCACGACGAAGGTGAGCATCGGTTGCATCAGCTAGTATGCGGAGTTTGGTAGGCTCATCTCCCAACTCTGGTGCTTCTGATGGTGGGGACGCAGTGGATACTGTGTGGTTGGATTGAAGGGCCTGTTGTGCCCCTATGAGTTCAACCTCGATTCTATCATGCATCTCCTCCTGCTTGGCTTCATGTTTCTGTAAGATGTCCTGCAAGGCATCTGCTACATCTGTGATGATAAATTTGAAGTCATCCACAGTTAGTACAATCTTCATCTTAGTCAAGGTGGCTCCGGATGTCTTTCAGGAAGTGGGTTTCGTGGGAGAAACCTTCCTTTTCTTCAAGGGATTAGCATCATCAGCAGGGTCCCTAGACGGTGTTACTTTTCCTTGCTTCTACTGGTCTTCTTTGCCATTTGTCTCTTCTACTTGGTCAGCACCCCCTCGTCTAGGTGATACTGAAACAGTTCCTTCTGATGCACTGCTCAAGTTTTGGACCTGTTTGGTCTTCTTCCTTCTACTGGGTCTAGGAAGATCCTTTGCTTCATGAGTGGTATCAGGGATACCGATTTCAGGATTGGACATTTCTGTGGGGTCAACAGGGATGAGGAGCTCTGTAGACCAGTCCTTGGTTATCTCTTCGAGTTCCTCCTCTATGAGCTTGCAGTATGACTGAAGCTCTTCTTTATGCTCATCTGCATGCACGGTGATATAAATGAAGTGTCGATATGCACAAAACTTCATAAGGGGTCAGAATCGATGCAGGGTGTTCGGCATCATGCGAGGGACATATTCGATATCCCTCTTCGGTTGGAGATAATAGGTATGAAAGACCACATTTGAATGTCATTGTTTTCCCATATCGCTCGAGTACCAAAGTGTGGTGAACTTTGCAGTGAGTGGCTCAAACGGTTTGATGTCCGAGAAGGTCGCACCTTCCGACATTTCCTAAGCGGTAAATGCGATGAGGATCATGAGCCAGCTAAAGTGGAGCTCATAACCATGATCCTGAGCTTCGTGGTAGTCTAATTCCAGCTGGTTAACCAAGTGCTTTGCCCAATTCATCCGTAAGCCTTCTATGCACTTCCCTATGAGGTCCACAACAAACCCTATGAATTGTGTAGGTTTGTTTTTTCTCACCAGCTTTCATGCGATTAACTAACAGGCTAGGCACATTGCGCCATTCTGGATAGAATCTACCTTGTAGCCTTGCGTTCCTTTTTTCATATCGCCATATGTGTCTTTGATCTTCTATGCCAGGGCACGGTCAGAAGCCTTCCCTAGGTAGAAGTCCTACGGGTCAGTTCCTTGCATGCCCAATCCAATGATCCTATGGATCAACACCGGATCGACTGTGATGCGTCTATCTATCCATAGGTATCCGCCATGGTGACATGAGACCAGGATCTTAACACACGCGTTAACCTTCTGGTGCCTTCCAAAGTGTGGGATCTTCATCACATTCAAGAGGGTGGACTGCGTGAGGTTCATAGTCCATGGTCGGGAGACTATTTTCAAGTTCTTCCCCTTCGTCTTGGTCAAATACTTGTAAGGAGCAAGCATGATGTAATTCTTGTGATCACCTAGGTTGAAGTTGTTGAACTTCAAAATTGCGATCTTATCTTGTTGTGTTCTGACTGCAGGTATTCCCTTCAAGAGGTACGCAGTAGCCATAGTGTAATTAAAGTCCCTCGGGACACTGTCACGAATCACCGCTCCAACTAGAGGCCGGATGTAGTCAAGTAAGATGGTCATGATTAACTTCATGTTTTCTAGATGATCTCTGTGCTTGGTTCTCTTCTCTGCTGCCAGTCGAGATGGTCCGAATCCGCGAGCAGTCAATGGAGAGGCTTGCACTCCTTGTGTCGATGAAGCTTGAACTCCTGTGGACCACACTCTCTCAGCCATCATATCAATTAAAACTTTCTCAACTGACTTCTCCACAATGTTGATCTCGTCCGACATGCACGCTCTCGATTGGAAAACTCGGGTGGATGGATGAGTGCTCAAATTAATAGAATCGGTGTCGATCTTACTAAGCACAATGCAGTAGTAATGGGTTCTCTTGTTAGCTCTGATACAATTCGCAAAATTTTTCTCGGTGCAATAGTCGATGGACTAAGTAGACACGATGTAATAGATCTCTCCAACAGACAAGAAGTTTTCCATCAATGTAGTTATGTCCATTGCGACGCGGTCCCAACGGTTCGATGGTGAGCTTTCTGGTCATAATTTCTATTCTAACTGTTCTGGAACATTGTTCAATGGTTATAATACTTCCAACAGTCATATCACTTCACCATGAAGAAGTGCCATGTTGCATTGTTCTGATATCCCTTCGAAGTTCCAATTTTGCAAATCTTCCTTCCACGAAGTTCCCTTTGGGCCCTTCTATAGCTTTTCAAACTTTTCTCTCTTCTTACTGATTTTTCTAGCCTTCTTCCCGGTGATCTTCATCTCAGTATTCCTCTTTCCATTATGATTCTTGTCATGTTTTGGCATAGTAACTTCATGTTGTCGAGATTCTTTCATAGGATTAGAGAGTAATAATGCTTCTCTATCTGGGTTAGGTGCTCTACTCGTTTGTGAATCTTCTTGTGTTCTTTCAACTTCATGATCCAAGTTTCTAGTTCTAAGTAGCTTCGATCTGTTCTCCTGTTCTACAATCCAATGTGCTATCCTCCTAGTCATGAAATCTTTTAATTCCTACTTTTTTTGTTCTAAGGCCTCCTCTTCTTTTCTTCTGGTCTGATCTTTCTTGATCCAGGTTTTTCCTGAT
>JASDQU010028851.1:4036-29363 GCA_032191745.1 Picea mariana
ATTTTCTGGCCTAGGAACGAGTTCCCAAGTGTCATTCTTTTCAATCTAGTCCAGTTCCTCATTCATTGATTTTAAACAATTTACATCTTCACTGGCTTCATTGAAGTTCTTGGGTTCCACCATGGATATGAAGGCCATGTGTGATTGCTCGGTGTCTTTGATTATACTTCATATGGTTTGTACACCCTTGTCTTTCTCACCAATTATCTGGCTTTCAGGATGATTCTTTTGAGTAATTCTGGAGGAGGGATTTGATGTTTATTTTTTTCCTGACTCTTCTTATTTGGGTGTCTCTTCTCCATCTGATCCTTGGAATTGTTCATCTTTATTTTCAGCTATGTCTATTTTAGTAGGCTCAATATTGCTCACCTCTCTTTCTGAGACTCCTTCATTGACCTTTAAATCAATGCAATCAACTAATTTATGCAATGTTTTATTAAAGCATCTATATCCTTTACTATTGGTATCATATCCTAAGAAGATGCCTTCATCATCCCTGTCATCATACTTGCCAAGATTTTCATTATTATTCTTTATGTAGCACTTACTCCCAAAGACTTTGAAGTGTTTGATTGAAGCAGGTCTTCCATACCACAATTCATAAGGTGTCTTGTCACTATGTGGTATGAGGTGGGCCTTGTTAAGAATATGGACGGATGTGTGTATTTCTTCTACCCAGTAAGTTTGACCAATGTTCTTTTCATTCATCATTGACCTGGCCATTTGCTGAACTATTCTGTTTTACGTCTCAACTACTCCATTTTGTTGTGGAGTTCCTAGGATTGTGTATTCTCTCTTGATCCCATGTTTATCACAAAATTCCTTGAAATCACTTGAAATAAATTCTCCTCCTCTATTTGATCTTACTGCCTTTAACCTCTTGCCTGTATGATTCTCAGTTAAAGCCTTAAATATTTTAAATTTCTCAAATGCTTCAGTTTTTTCTTTGAGAAAAGAAACCCAAGTAAATCTAGAGTAATCATCAATGATCAACATAAAGTAATTTTCCTTCCTTGTGCCTTCCTGTCTTGATGGTCCACATAAATCCAGATGAACTAATTGGAGTGGTTTCTTCATTGAAGTAGAGCTCTTGGAATTAAACTGTGTCCTAGTTAGATTTCCTACTTGGCAGGGTTTTCACACAGAGTCTTGTGGCTTTGATATTCTTGGAATATCTTTTACTGCCTCAATATTTTTGAGCTTGATTAAGTGGTCAAAGTTTAGATGTCCAAGTCTCCTATGCCATAACCACATTTCATCATGTTTTCTTAGATGACACTCTTCTTTATCTTCTTTCAGAACATATACATTATTTTATGTCCTTATGCCTTTAGCCACCACTTGTCTTGAGTTTACCAACGGTGACCAAGCGCTTATTCAAAAGGAACTTCCTGATTTTTGTCTAGTGAGTGCTGGCTCCATTTCACGATATGACCTTGGGATATGAGCTTCATGTGACCAAGTGATTGTGGGAACGTCCAAATATGGTTTAGAACAAACTTCTTTTCATCCCGCAATTTAGCGTCCTTTCTCCAAAACCGTGGTTTCGATTGCAGCCCACTTATGAAAAATTAACGCCCGAGCAGGTTCTGGCCCCACAATGGAGCACGAATGTTGATCTCATGATCTTGACAGTGCTCTTGAAAGAACGGTTCATATCTGTCCTCTCAAGTCTACGGACTAGATGTTTCCTTCCTCCATCAACGACTAGGGTTTCCTTCTACATCTGGGATCTGGGAGTTTCAACTCTCAATCCTTGTTCTTGCTTACTAGATATCTTCTGGAATGGAAGATCTGTTGACATCTGTCCTCTTCAATCGACGGTTCTTCCTTATTTCCCTTATCCATGTGTGATGCTTAGTCTCAGTGATTAGATGACACGTGTCTCTCCAAACCAAAGGAAGAGATCGATTTCATGATCCGGGCTCCGGGAGTTTCAATTCTCAAGTTCTCATTTTCTCCCAGAGCATTTCACCCAGAGTCCACGATCCAACAACATGTGTCTCTCTTGTATCAATGATAGAGATCTCCTTCGTGTCTCTGGACTTCATATATTTCACTTCTCAAACTCTCATTCATCATCCTTTGCTTTTTCCCAGAGTTGACAATCCACTGACGTGTGTCCTCTTTAATCCAATGGCTATCCTCTGCTTCGGGACTTCGGCCTTCAGGACTTCGGGTCTTTGGGTGAGTATTGGTGGTAAAAATCCTGGAGTGACGTAACTCTTGCGTCACTCGATGATGTGTCATGAGATGAGTAGCTGCCACATGTCACTCGGATTTGTGATTTCCATGTACCTGAAATTTCAAATCAACTTGACACTTGTCATTGTCTGATCTCCAGATCCAACGATTGATGGAACTTCACATTTCGGAGATTTCAAATCTCAAAATTTCTTGAGTTTAAATGCCTCGTATCTCTATATCCAAAGTGAATGTTGTTTGTTTGATCAGGATCTTGGACCGACAGCTTGATCTTTCCGTGATGCACCTTTGCTAGCTTATCTTGTCCTTCCACTCAAAATTGATCCGACGACTGTGATCAAATCGCGACTTCGTGTGTCAGGTGTTTGAAAGTGATCCAACCCTAACTCTTCCAACTCCTGATATCCGAAATACTCTAGATCAATGGCCCACAACCCTCTGTGATCCAACGGTCTAGATCTTATTGGGACTTCGAATTTTGCGAAGTTGGAGGACTAGTCACCTCCCTTCTCCCGACTCCCGATTTTCTGAAGCTCGCTCCAGATCAACGACCCATAGCCCTCTATGATCCAATAGTTTGGATCTTATCGGGACTTCACATTTCACGAATTTGGAGGACTACTCAACTTTGACTTTTCCAGTTCGCGAGTCAGCGAAATGATGATCTCTCGCCATGTGTCCTCTGGATCCAACGATTCAGATCTCATCATGATTTCTCATTTTGTGGAGTTGGAGGATGGATCTTGGCCATTATCCTCTTCACAATTATACTGGATCCAACAACTATTGGTCATCGACACTGAGCTCCAATGGATCAGATATGTACTTTTCCTCTACACTTCCTCTGGTCAGTGGACTTTGATCTAACAGACATCAGGTATTCAGGATTGGTGATCCAATGAACATTGTCACTCCTCCTCTTGATCTTTGGCTTTCTCAAATTTCTAAGTGTCAAAGGCCATGAAATTTGATCCTTCTGCAAGCCTTGATGTATGGGATCTCGTTTATGTATCTCATAACATTATCTCTCCTGAGCTTTGATCTCTTCATACTGTTTGGTTCTTCACATGAGCTTACGATGTTCCTATTTTTCCATCGATGCACACTCTGATCTTTCCATCAATGACAAGCACACACTGCCTATAAAAATGGCAACACATCCAACAATGGATTACCAAGATGCGTTGGGGTAGCATTCTAGCATGTGTTGGAGTACCAACCTGTGTTGGGGTAGCATACTAGCTTGCATTGGAGTACCAACCTGTGTTAGGGTAGCATACCAGCCTACGTTGGAGTACCAACCTATGCTGGGGTAGCATACCAACCTATATTGGAGTACCAATCTACGCTGGAGTAGCTCCCACTACTAGGGATCTCATCACTTCCCTCTACTAGGAAACAAATCACTTCTCATTACTGGAGAAAAAAACATTTGGACCACTCCAAGCTTGTCCTTGACAGGCTTGGTCAACATTTCTACTACCTATTCATTGGTAGAAATATATTGGAGCAAGTGTCTCATCATAGTCTTCTCCCTCTTTTTGGGAGAATCCTCTGAACACAAATCAGGCTTTGTACATCTCTATTCTATTTATCTGCAACATGCTTGATCTTGCAGATCAACTTGGAAGTCACCACTTACTTCCTTTCTGGTCTCATAACCAAGGAAAATATATGTATCCCAGTCCTTCTGACTGGATTCCTCCCATGTCACTGAAGAAAAGTATACTGAAGCAAGTGAATCTCCCCATAAGATATCATATCTCCTTGAAGCCTATGAAGCTCTGATCTATCCTTCTCAACCCATGACATCTATCTGTCAGTTCCAGAAGATGTCTCTCTCTTCCATCTGAATCTGAAAGTCTCTGATTCTCCATTCTCCCTCTGAAGCTTGACTCCCTTTGATTCTGTATAATATTCAAAGCCATCTTCTTCTCATGATATGGCTCATTAATGTTTCATCCTACAAAGTTTCATGGTACGACGTTGGTCTCTTCTTGGTTACTGTAACGATTCTGGGTAGGCCCTTCTAGCTCTACTAACTCTTCCCAATGATCTGAAGAGTGATCAACTGTATTAGAGGGAATTGTTCGGTCATCTTTGGAGCCTTCTACTCCTTACAATAAATATCCATATGAGATAATATGTATCTCGCAAAAGTACCCGTCTTCTTCTTCTTCTTCTTTGGTACATGGATGTATATGGTCATGTATACAACTTCTTATATGGATAGTCTGCTCCATGTCTCAAACTAGAGACAATATAATATGTTGTCTCCTAGAACCGTCACTATAGATTCCCTTAGAGTTATCACATGTGACCTGCCTAGAAGAAGGACAACAAAGGGAAAAATAGTAGACAAGAAACTTGTATAATAATAAAAACAAGAACGAGAACAATAATCACAGTAGCTCCTTCTCAGACCTTTTTCTTCCGACCTGCCTATAACAAGAACCAAAATAAAAATACAATAATAAGAAATAAGAACAACACTCTTCTAGTGTTGTGATCAATCATTCCTCCATGGTAACCTTCCTAAAACAAGAAAACAAGAACAAAAAGTATAATAGCATTTTCATAAAAACATATCTATGTCAACAAGAATAAAAAGGAAGTCTCATGGTAATCATCATATTATTACCAAGGTGACCTTCCTGGAAGAAAAACAAGAAGTATCTCCTAGAGGAGATGTTACTTCATCTTGTAACCAAGTACAATAATAATTTATATCAATAGTACTCACATGCTGCCAAGTATTTATTGTATATAGCAGTAATACAACCTTTCAAGAATTGTTGTCACAACTAGTAATGTATCAATTATCAAACTTGATATTTGAAAATTGGAAACTTATTAATTTAATAAATCAAACCTGGAACTTGGAGTCTTATCTTCAAGAACAAGTGTTGTTGATTTTGTTCCGATTCTCCTTCACTCAAGATGACAAGTATTCTCTTCAACCCATCCCCTATATTGAAGACAATATGATTTCTTGACAGAAATCTGAGTTAGAGAATATAATGCAAATAAACTCTAAAATGTCAACCTTAATCGATGTAATACTTTGACTAGAGTCATCTTATAAATTTAAATTTGAACATAGGTTACTATAAATTGAATAGATCAAAATACAACTATATGTTCATAAGATTACATTAATTCCATAAAAATCTAGAGGCATATGAAAACAATCAAACCTGGAGTGCATTGTTCCTCTGAATGTGTTGGGTATGAGATCCCTCTGGATCTATGATTGTAATAGATCATGTCTCCTGCAATCAAACTCAAAATAGTGATACAGTTTAAATATATATAAGTACATACCTCCAGCAACATCGACATGTAGTGGCACCATCCGACAATAGCGAAAAGCAATGATGAACCTTAAAACTTCAAAGGTGCTCCAACTTGTAATCTAAGGGTAGTTGGAGATATGATAGGGTACAACGCACTAGGAAAACCAAAAATAATCCCAACACTTCACATAAACTTTCACTGCAACTGGTGTTGTAACTAGCACTACAACGGGTGTTGCAACTAGCACTGCAACTCACATGAAGGAACTGGTACGAAGGAACTAGCACTGCGACTAAAACTGACACTGTAAACCTAGGGTTTTATGAGGAAATCCTAATTTCTTAACTTCAGAAATTTAAAGATTTGATCTGGGGAAGAGATGCACCCTACTTAGGAGAATTTCTTAGCGAGTTCAGTAAGTTCTTTATGAGCTTGACAATGGGGGAAGCTGAGGATCTTCATTCCAACGGTTAGACTTTTACAAAGGAAACCAACTCTGATACCATGTTGAAAATTTGGTATGCTCGTTTAACCATAGACAATGTCACATCATTGTCACCCAACCATAGGAATTCACATATGCCACCCCCGAGCACACTAACATTTACTTAGAACAATTCTAGCAAGCCTACTCCAAAACCAACAGATAAACCCTAGATGCCAAGTGTAGCAACAACTCAAGACAAGTAGATCATGACTTCTCCAAGGGTAGCACACAAGAGAGAGAGACTCCATAAACTCCTTACAAGTACCATACACAACTGCAGTAGTTGCAACTGCACTTCTCTCTCAAACTTGTGCCATAACTGGTTATCCAAATGATATAAAATGTCCTCTATTTATATTAATCTGTCCAGTGACGTTTTATGGCTGGGCTGACTTGAATTTTTGGTAATTATATTTTTTGTTTATATTTTTCCTATGGAACCGACTTATATTTATGGAAAATAGTATTCTAATATTATTTGTTCTGCTAGGCTGAATTTTCTTCTAGGGTTTCCACACATATGTTTAATGGTTCACTTGCTTCCTGAATATTCTATTCTAAGTCATAGGTTACACATGGAGGTTAATACCTCCCGCAACTACCAAAACATCAACACATAGAGCATGTCAATAAAGCCTTGGAACTCATGCAAGACCACCAACTATTTTTGAAATTCTCCAAATGTTGTTTTGAGGTTTTAGAGGATGAATACTTGGGTCACATTTGGTGGAAATTGAGTTGTCATTGATGTCAAAGGAAGGCATGATTTTTTTTACAGCCTTATTTCCACCCTATAGGCTTGAGAGGAATGCACAAGAAGGAAGAATCCAAAATACATCTTTTGCCTAAGGTTTAGCCTATTTTTGGAGATCCTCACTGGAAACCTAGTAGACAATAAGTGAGGCCATCAATGGTCACTAGTGGTTGAACAAGTGAGGCATTTCTAAATGTATAGAATAGGGGAGTTACAAAGTGATAGGCAAGGGATGACTTGGATATACATGGAAAAGGCCTAGGAACTCACATCATTCGAGTCTCTAGTGGTATCTAGATGATCTAGAATCCTCTCCCAAGCTTCCTTCCTCTCCCAAGCCTACTTCAAGAGCTATACAATAAAGGAAATCCTTGGGAAAGAGGGAGGAGAATTCAGAGAAATTTTGTGTTGTCCAATTACAGAGGTACCTTTTCCATATACCACAACTAGAAGTTAGTGAATCCTAGCTTGACCAAGGAGGTAAAGGAGGAGAAAAGATCAAGGAGGTCAAGGGAGGAAGCATCAAGAACTGAGGTATGTTTTGATGTATTTCTCTTACATTTATTAATAGATCATTTGGTTCCCCCCCATATCATTTGTGTTTGTTTCATTGAATGGTTTGGATCTGATATTATAAGTGATAGATCAAAGTAGATCTAGTGAAATTGATTATTCCTAAAACTAGAGAAAGAAAAGGATTGGCAGTGTTTGTTACTTGTGTGTAGGAAGCATGTGATAGGAGATGGAGCTGGAGCTGCAGATATACATCAGCCAGGACATATAGGAATGAACTTCAAAAAAAGGGCATGTTGATCCACTCTTCTTTAGTATAAGAGGAATTGTTTTCTCTAGATTTAGGAAGATCATAGGAGTTTAAAACTCCCTTTATGTCTAGGATTCCTAGGATAATCCTAGGGAGATTTTGCTATGTATTCAACAAGATCCATGTGAGATGTATCCCATAACAACTGTGACAATCATGGATTCCATTGATATCATAGGAAGGGGGAGAATGATTGGCATCAAAGACATGGGGAAACTAAGAATGCCTTTGTAAGATGATGAGCTTTTGTGTTAAAAAGCATGCCTAGGAAGTGTCTCATTGTGTAATTTGAAACAAGGAAATAAAGAATGAACATGTTCATTAATGGTCCTCTATGTGTGAAGATGAATATGCGCTGTCGATTTTCTGTAAGTGCTATTTGTTTACCCTGAAAAAAAAAGAGATTGTGCAAGAAAAACCCAAATAAATTCAAGTTGCATGACAATGAAAGGAATTGGAAATTGGATGCTAGACAAGATGAACCTACAAATAGAGGACAATATTTGAAATTCATGAGTGTAGATAAATCTCAAACATGTATGAGGAGGATGTGATGACCTTGTTTTAGATATAAGAAACATTAATATTAGTAAAGTAGGTCTGAGTTAACTAGACCAAAGAAATGGTGACAACAATATATCCCACTTTCACAAGTAAATTCAACTTCGAAGGGTTTATATTTCAGAAGCACTTTTATGTAATTTGAATGTGAATGGAAGAGCCATGAAGCCATGCGCAAGGTCTTAATTTTTTTCATGGATAACGATGGATCTGGAACAGGATAAATCCCGATCCTTCATCTTTGGAGATCAAAGACTAAGATCAAAGGATTGGGGCCTGATACTTGGTGGGAAAACTCATATTCCACGTGCAGTTCCATGTGTTAGGACACATACTGATGTTATATCTTCTTATATACATCTAGAATAATTCCACATGGAATCCACCTCATTTGCAATGTCAAAAATGAATCAGTTGGACATAGATGTCTTGCGGAGCACGGTGAGATATCAAAAATTGACTAAGTATCAAGAATGAATCGGTCAAATGGAGATGTCTCGTGGAGCATGGCAGAGAAGTATCATGATAAAACCACCCAAAAATGAACGCAAAAAATTGCCAATGTTTTTTTTCGGGGGCTTTTGCCTCCTTTGTGACCCCCCAGAAAGGGGGTGCTCCACCCCTTGTGAGACTAACACAACATAGACACTAGTTCTAACCATGCAAATAATATAACACATACCAAAATTATCCCACATGTTGTTTTCTTTGCATACAGGGGGTTACAAGGTTACACAGTCAACAATCCAAGGAAGTAATGCCCATAGATCCTCAACACCAAGAGAACTTCTCAGTGCTCACAAAGTTTGTTAATGAATCTGCAACATTATTCAGAGTTTCCACCTTCATTAGCAACACCTTATTTTCTTCAACCATGTCTCTCACAAAGTGATATTGAACATCAATATGCTTTGTATTTGAATTATAAGTCATGTTTTTCACGAGAAAAAATTCACACTGACTATCACAATCTATCCTTACAGCTTGTTGTACCAACCCAATACTTGAACACAATCTTTGTAACCATATTTTTCCTCGCTTTCATGATTTTTTGTCATTTATTCAACTTCTATAGTTGAGAGTGCCACTGCAGACTATCTTTTGCTCATCCAGCTGATTTTTCCTCCAAACAGTTTAAACACATACCCTCTTGTAGATCTTCTGCAATCCAAATGTCCAATCCAATCTGCATCCACAAATCGATGTATTTACAACACTCTATCCAATCGTGGTCTTTCTTGGTAGCACAATCCATAACTATCAGTGCCACAAAATACCTGAAAACCCTCTATACTATTGGCCAATGCTCCTTCCCTCGTTTTGACATATACCTGCTTAAAACTCCCACTGCATGTGCAATGTTTGGTCTAGTACAAACCATTGCATACATCAAACTTCCAACCACACTCGCATATGGAACATGATACATGTCTTACTCCTCTTCCCATGTATTGGGACATTGATCCAAATATAACTTTACACTTACAAGAATAGGGATCCTCACCGGTTTACATTTCTGCATATTAAACCTATGCAATATTGTCTCAACATATTTTCTCTGATTTAACCAGAGTTTCATATTTTTCCAATCTCATTTAATTTCCATTCCCAAAATGAAATTTGCAGCATCAACATGCTTCATGTCAATTTTAGAGGACAAATAAGTTTTCGCATCATGGATAATCTCCTTGTTCTTTCTTATCAGCAACATGTCATCAAAATATAAGATCAAATAAATCAAATGAACACCAATTAATTTAAAATACACACAGTGATCCTCTTTGCTTCGTTTGAAGCCAAGTCCCAACACATAAGTATCGAATTTTTGATACCATATCCTTGGTGATTTTTTTAAACCATATAAAGACTTTTTCATCTTGCATACCAACTCCTTCTTTCCCTTCACAACAAATCACTATGGCTGCTTCATGTATATTTCTTCTTCCATATCCCCATATAGGAATGTTTTATTCACATCCATATATTCTACTTCAAAATCAAATGCAACGATAATAGATAAAATAAATCGAATAGAGGTTAACTTGGGAACAAGAGAAAAAATCTCAGCAAAATCAATTCCCTCAACCTGGGAATAACCCTTTTCTACTAATCGAGCTTTGTATTTATCGACTTTTCCTTTTGCATTCAACTTATTTTTAAATACCCATTTTCTACCAATAGGATTTCTTCTAGTCAGAAACTCCACTAGATCCCAAACCTCATTCTTATCCAAGGATTCCATTTCTTCAACCATGGCCTTTTTCCAGAGTTTTCCATCCTCTGAATCCACTGCCTCCCTAACAGTTCTAGGATCATCATCAGTAATAGGAAAAGAAAAATTTGAACAAAAATCAGGTGGAGTATACCTTTCCGATAACCTTTTTTCCCACACTGATATCCTCAATAATGGAGTATGAGGATCTACTTCTTTTTATTCATGTTCTTCTATAGAGTCTGATTCATCATCCTTTGACTCAAACTCTATTTTCTCTTGTTGTTCCTTACTTGGTATGACTTCCTATTTGAAAACATATTTCATTTCTCTAAATATCACATCTCGGCTATACACAACCTTTTTAGTTTCTGGGTTCCAAATTCTATAACCTTTGAGACCATCTTTATACCCAATAAATATACACTTTTCATCCTTCTTATCTAGCTTACTCCTTTTTTCTTTTGGAACATGAACATAGGCCTCATAGTGAAATACCTTGAGAAGTGTGAGACAGGGTTTCTTACCAATCCATACCTTGTGTGGAGTCTTGTCATCCAGTGCCAATAAGGGTGATCGATTGACCAGGTAACATGCAATACCCACTTCCTGTGCCCATAATTCTTTCCCCAGCCTAACACCACTAAGCATGCACCATGTTTTTTCCATCAGCATCATGTTCTTCCTTTCTACAACTCCATTCTATTGAGGTGTATATGGATTAGTCTTGTTCCTTGATATACCACATTTCTTACATAATTATTCAAATTCATTCCTGTAGAACTCTCCACCATTATCCATCCTCAACACCTTAATTGTTTTCTCTGTTTGATTCTCAACAAGAGCCTTAAACTCTTTAAACTTGTCAAAGACTTTTAAATTTCTTTCCGAGGAAATATATCCAAGTATTCCTTTTACATAGATTTTCCCAAGGATGGAACTGGCACAGGTTCAAACACATCACAGTGCACTAGCTGTAAAATTCCTTTTGCCCGTGTTGCACTAGAGAGGAATCTTACCCGATTCTACTTTCCATACACACAATGTTCACATAAATCAAAATATAGAGAGTAGTTACACATACCTTCAACCATACATTTACCATGCACTAGTCTAATACCCTTCTCTCTGATATTCCCCAGTCTTTGATGCCACATAATAACCTTTTCTCCAAAGACTGTAGGAGTGTTTTCCTCTTCAGCTCCAATATCAGGAACATTGGAACTATTACACCCATCACTAATAGTGCTTCCTTGTAGCTTATACAGAGTTCCAATCTGAACTCCCTTAAACAACAACATTTCTCCTCAAACCATCCTGTAGGTTTCTTTTTCAATACTGTTTTACCCCTTGTTATAACACAAAATTTCACACTCATGCTTTTGTGCCATGGCCTAACCCTTTCCCAATGCTTGCTAGAATTTCCCCTAAAATTCACCTCTAAAATTATCTAAAAACTTTCTTTAAGAGCATATTCGAGGGTTTCTCTAGTGAAACATGCAGACATCCATGCCTTTCCTCAATACAACCTGCAGATGCCCTATTTGTTGGTGAAAAATAAGATAATTATGTGTTTTTAGGCAAGTTTTTCAGTTGGGCTTGTTTCCCAACAACCCTTGCCCATACTCAACGGAATCCAACTCCCCAAACCTTTTTGGGAAGATATAAAACAATCATTGAGGGCTAAGGAGGGGGGAAGTCCATTAGTGCAAAGTTATGTTTCCAACATCTAGAAAGCCTTCTTTCCCTGTTTTCTTTGAGCAACATCCCATTTAATATGGAAACTCCTTTTCGAGAGATTCTTTCTCCTTTATTTGACTATAGGGTGTCTCCTTTTCCCTATTTGATTCATTGAGATAAGTCTTCATCGATTGAGTTGATGCTCAAATATTCCTAGAAGAACCTAGATAGTTGGCTTCAAGATGGTGCCTCAGGTTAGACAAGGTTGTAACTTACCTTTCCTACTTGTTGGTAATAAAAGAGATTGTTTTCCCCCAAATTTGTCTTCATTGTACATTTATCTGTATGCTTACTTCACATATAACATATTATATGCACATGTTTACAATCATATAACTAATTTTGTCGAAGCCCTAGTTTTATATCTGTCTTGCAGGTTAATTCTAGTAGAATATCATGAGCTCTTCGGTGACTTAGAATAGGGATCAACATCAAATGGGAGAATAAGGTGCACCTTCTGTTCTCTTCTCTATCCCTACCTTCTCCTCAATAAAGTAGTTATTTTCTTTGATTTCTGTGTGTTTGTCACTATGGGGACAGATTTATCTCTTTCACTTGGTATTGATCTGTTGTGATTACGACCCACAATCACAAGGGGAAAATCCATTAATCACCCCTACATCGTCCATTTTTCTTACATAAATAAAATTTCTAGCCAATCCTAGGATGTGTAGAACACAAGGAAGTGTTCTAATCCTTCCATCTCTGAGCCTCAACATGACTTTTCCTCATCCTATGATTTTGGTTGTCGAGTGATCACCTAGGAAAAAATTACCTTGTTGGCTCTTGGGAATGGAAGAAAGTGAAGATCAAGGAAGAAAAGGTGAAATGTGAACTTCGCGGAAGACACAGTGACTATCATTGGGTCGAGGTGAGAAAAAGAGTAGAAAATACAGAGCGAAGTAGAGAAAATCAAGCCGTTGGATGAAGAGACCAAGGATGACAGATCAACAAGGAAGAAGGATCGTGGACAATTTAGGAAGCGGAAAAATCCACCGTTGGATGATTTGGAGCACCACACAAGAAGGAAGGAAAGATAGGCTGGTGAAGCCTGAAAAATGCAAGTCAATATGACCTAGGGTTTTAGACACCTAGGGTTTTGGTATCTAGGGTTTTGACACATAGTGTTCAGCCTAAGGCTATCGGTGATCTATTGTAATGTATAAATAAAGGTCAAGAGGACCTGGGTCAGGTTGGTATGATATTGTTGTCGATCTAGTTGCCTTATGAGAGATTATTGTATTGTGAGAGAGAAGTGTTGAGTGTGAGAGCCTTATGGTATTGTAATACCTTCAACTGTGTGCGAAGGTCAAGACCTGTAGCTCGGTGCATAGGAAGGGGAGAAGAAGAAAGAAGATATGCTAGCTGAGAGAGAAGACAAGAAATGTATGCTTTATATTAATATATTAGAAGCACAGTTTTGTGGACGTAGAACTAGAGAGAGGGTGAACCACATATATCTTGTGTTGTGTGTGTGATTGATGATTTGATCTCTGTCATTGTTATAGTGTTATTTTCATTGTTGTATTAGATCAGACCTATAGTTGTGCAGAGTAGATCCATACTGATAAGTGATATATGTATGCTGCATTGTTCTAGATCCTCTTGATATTTCCCTCGGTTGTAGACATATCTGTCCTACAACCCCCCCATAGCTACTTTGGGTGAGACCGCATCTGCTTCACATGTGTTTCCAAAAGGGCCAGTAGTTAGGGCTTGTTGGTGCGCTCTTGGAGCCGAACCCTGGGTCTACCCCTATGCCAACAAATGGTTTCGTTGCCGGGACAAGAATATTCATGAGGGAATGCCAAGGTGGTTTCCATCGAAGAAAAAACTTCAGAAGTGGATAGAGGATCAAGAGAAGGAGTTCGTTGAAGCCATGAACAAGAATCCTAGTCTGAGTATAGAAGATTGGTCAGGAAGATATATCTTCACCGACATACACAAGATATTCTTTGGAGGGATCCATCAAGAGATATACGAGTGGTTAGCTAGGTTAGCAGATACCCAGTTCGAGATCAGATCTAGACCTTCTGTGGTTTGGATGTCAGCACTAATCCAGAAGGTTAAGAGAGTTGATAACGATGTATCACGAACAATAGATCACTGGTTCGATAGCACCATTGGAGGGTATATCACTGAGTTTGTTGTTGACAGAATATAATCGTATAGCCAAGCTGAGAGATGTTTTTCAAAGGACCCAGAGGAAAATTTTTACATTTTCTAAAGCTGAGAATCAAGATGCTGTTGCATTAAAAGAACGTCTTGAAGATACAGTAGATTGGTTAGATCTGAGAAGGCTAATGGTCAAGAATTCAGACAGCGACAGTGACACAGAAGCTGGACATATGCACAGTGGGAGAGTATTCCGAGGGGTTCACCTTGAGAACTTGTTCAAGAAAAACTATGGGGAAGAAGGTTTCTACAGTGGAGAATAGGTAGATCTGACAAACGAAGAACATTCAGAACCCACTAGAGAAAAAGAAGGGGAAGCTGAAGAACTTCACCAGAATGAGCCAGAAACCTCAGGAACTACACAGTTTATTGAAGTAAGTACTATTATTCCTTCTCTAGATTCAACATCATTAAGAAATTAGAGTAACCAGAGTCACCAAAGCATTCAGATCACTGTCACTAGTAGCCCACCACATACTCAGTCAGGAAACCTAGCAAGATCTATGGAAGATGAGATGAGGCTCCCTATCATTAGGGGAGATGGATCTGAAGATCTTGATCAACATTGGCTCCTGTGCGAAGCTATGTGGAATATTAAGAATGTCACTGATGAAGCTTTCAAAAGAACTCAGTTCAGTACCACTTTGAGGGATCGTGTGTTGAGCTGGTACATGAAGCTTGTCCAAGGACTTGCGTAGCCTAAGCAACTCAATGAGATTAAGAATGCATTGATTGCAGAGTTTAAGAAACCAAAGTCAGAGTCCTAATGTATTATAGAGCTGAAAGGGATCAAACAAAAGGTAGCCAAACCTGTTTATGAGTTCGATCAGAGATTCAAGACCTTAACCGGCCGATTGACTTTTTAGATCCCAAATGAGCAGAACAAATAATGGTTCATCGTTGCAATATTACCACACATCAGAGTTCCCTTGATGCAACATAATATTTCTTCACAGTCTGAGGTGCTGGAGATCGCTATGAAGCTCAAATCAACCCCTATGGGAGAATCCAGGTCAGGTATGAGCCAGATCTTAAGTCAGCTAACTAGTTTGTCTTTGCAAGTCGAAGATATGAAGAAAGACAAGGGAAAAGACAAAAGAGAAGACATCTGGTGTGTTAGATGAAAATTAGAAGGCCATGACAAGGAGCACTGTCCCTTGTTTCATGAATACTTGGCCTCAGGAGCTTCGAGCCCTTTGAAGCAAGTCACATTACCCTGGTGCGAAGCATGCAAAAACAAACATTGCCTTGGTGAGTGCTACTACATGCAAAAATATGTTCACACACCCACAAAATTGTATTGCACATTCTATAAGTCAGTAGGGCATGATGATAGAGATTTTATAGCTTATGATATCATGCACAAAAGGTCAAAAGACATATACAAGATCCAAGGCGAAGTGCATCAATAAGGAAAAAATGTGCAGTATAACTCTCCAAGAAGAGGAAACTTCAATCCTCGCGGTGGATTCAGAGGACGAGGACGAGGAGGTGGTATGGTTCGAGGTTGAGGAAAAATAATCTATTATAACTATGCACATATAGGACACTTAGCAAGAGAGTGTCAGAATCCGTGTACCACTTGCAATTATTGCAACTCTTTCGAGCATGTTATAGAGGAAGGCCCTGTGCTGCTAGCTAAGCTTCAGGAAAGATGAGGAACCCATTAGAATTTGCAAGTGCAACTGATATATGATGAACCTCGCGAAGCAAACCCTAGAGTTGATGTTATCACTCGAGGAGGCGTTACAGGAGAGGATAGACTGATCCAAGGAAAGACTACAGAGGACTCAGGAATCAGGAAAGTTGCAGAGAAGACCCAAACTTTTGATGCAGATAAAGAAAGACAAATATTCGAGGAGGCCAGAAAAGAATTCAAAGGAGACCAAGGTTATTCATCAAATACTCTACTAGAAGTAAGAGAATATGGAATGCTTCAGGCATTTGATCAGCCGGATTCATTGAAATAAGGTAAAGAGGTAAGTAAAATCATGGAATTTTTATACACTTGTATTAAGTTTATTCAAGATGAGAACATTGTACAAGAGTTACAGAACTTAATCAGGCAATATGAACTAGGAAATATAGACCCTTTATTGAATAGGGAAGTACACCAAATTGCAAGAAGGAGAAGGAAAAATAAGGAATTACACTTGAATGCTCAAATAGGAGAGTATGATATAGACTATGTGGTCCTCGACTTAGGGTCGGAGGTCAATGTCATGACGAAGAAAACCTGGGCATTGATGGGAAAAACGAAGTTGATCTATTCCTCTATCATACTTGGGATGGCTAACCAACAAGTTGTTATCCCATTTGTATGGTTGGAGCATGTCCTTGTGGACATCAATGGAGTCAGAACGTTTGCAGATTTTGAACTAATTGAAATAGTTGATGACAACTTCCCTTACCCGACGCTGTTAGGAATTGATTGGGCATTCAACAATTCCACTGTGGTTGATTTGAAGAAAAGACGTATGACATTTTAAAAATATGGCCTTAGGGTCAGCGCACCTTTAGATCCAGATGAAGGTCAACGATACACAGAACCCATCAGAGAGGAAGACCATGCCTACGAACTGGAAAACATATACAAACTAACAGCCAGACAACAAGATTACATTAATCCTACAATAGATGGGAACTTAAGCTGGCGAAGTGACAACGTCTGTTCATCATATTCAGAGGAAGCACTAGAGAACTGGCAGAACTAGATGTATGAAGTATCTACAAGAAGATGTGCTAGATTAACTAGAGAGGTTCGTTGTATTTGCACAACAGTGAGTAACTTACCCACATTTGATGGTTTGAACCCTTTAGAAGCATTCCTATAAGACTTTGAAACAAGTGTACTAATCCAATAGAGATTGTTGGTAATGGATGAGTCCTTGAAAGCCACACCAACAAGATGGTGGGGGACACATAAAAGAAATATCCCAGACTGGATACAATGTCATACTTTGATGACAGCGTGGTTCTTAGCACAAGCAGAACACTGCGAAGTAAGGTACACAGGCTGAAGCTGCCCAAAGGACCATGCGCGAAGCTGTGAAGAGGCCTGGAGCGATATTTCTCAAGAACAATGGGTGCACAGATTCATTAACATGCTGGACACAACCCCTATCAACTGGTACCTACAAGTAGAGCTTCACCTCATCACTGCAGATTGGGAAGGTATGACCCAAAATTTTGTAACCACCTTCTTATTTGAAAGCCAATATCCTTCAATAGACCAAGCATTATAGATTGTGAGATAGAAAGTATTTGAAGAGGCACCTAGCCTCCCTTTGGAACAACAAGAGGACGAATGGACTGCACCCCTCCAGAAACTGCAAAGTTGTTACAACATCAATGCTGATGAAGACAATGATCTGAGGAAGGTGAAAATCGTAGAGACAAAAGGCCAGAGAGATGTGGAAGGACCAGGAGTGGAGCTACCATTTATTGGTCAGCCAATCGAGATTAAAAAAGTCAATATTGGGACAGAAGAGACACCAAAGCTTGCCAATGTTGGATATTATTGGGATGCTTCTACCATCGAAAAGAATACAAATTTGTTGCACGAGTTTAAGGACTTGTTTCCAAAAAATTTCACTGATATGAAGGGTATCAAAGGACCTATGGGAGAGATGAGGATACCTTTGAAACTAGGTGCGAAGCCAGTCAAGCAAAGACCCTACAGATTGAACCCTAAATACAAGGAAAAAGTGAAGATTGAGCTCGATAGAATGCTGGAAGTAGGGATTATAGAACCTGTTGAAGAGTCGGAGTGGATCAGCCCTATGGTTTTGCAAGACAAGAAGACAGGTGAGATCAGGATCTGCATGGACCTCAGGAAGCTGAGCAATTCTTGTCTGCATGACCCTTTACCTACACCATTTACTGATGAAGTATTAGATAACATGGGAGGCCATGAAGTATATTCTTTTACAGATGGATTTTCGGGATACCATCAAATCCGAATTGCCAAGGAGGATCTCCATAAGACCATGTTTTCCACAGAATGGGGATCCTACTAATATACAATGATTCCATTTGGACTGAAGAATGCCCTAGCCATCTTTTCTAGGGTGGTGGTAGAAGCCTTCAAAGAGTTTTTGCATAAATTTCTAGAAGCATATTTTGATGACTGGACTGTTTTTGGTTTGTTGAAAAATCATATTAAATGTCTAAGGCTAATGTTGGACAAATGTAGGCAATGTCAAATTGATTTGAATCTAAAGAAGTGCATCTTCTTCTCACCATTTGGAGTGCTATTAGGCCATATTGTCTGAAAACAAGGATTGTTGGTTGACCCATCTAAAATTGCAATTATAGTTGATTTTCCACCTCCCACTTCAGTCAAACAATTGCACACTATGATGGGACACACTGGATATTACAGGAAATTCATCAAAGGATATGCTCAGATTACAGCACCGATGGAGAAACGTTTGAAGAAATACTACCAGTTTAGTTGGACAGAATACTGCCAGAAGAGCTTTGACACACTGAAACAAAAGATGGTGATTGTGCCCATTCTGGCATTTCCATATTGGAGTAAGGAGTTTCATGTGCATGTCGATGTGTCTTCTATTGCATTAGGAGTAGTGTTGGCACAACCTGGAGACGGGGATATCAACCATACGTTAGCTTTTGCTAGCAGGAAGCTATCTACAACTGAATTTAATTACACCACTACAGAGAGAGAGGGATTAGCCATGGTGTATGCGCTATAGAAATCCTGCCACTACTTGTTGGGAGGACACTTTAAAATCTTTACCAATCACTTTGCGCTGAGGTACCTAGTCAACAAGCCAGTGTTGGGGGGGAGAATATGCAGATGGCTGCTGCTATTTCAGGAATATGATTTTGAAGTTGTGGTTAAGCCAGGAAGAATGAACAAAGGTCCTCACCATTTTTCAAGGTTGGAACATGGAAAAGAACCCACCAATTTGGAGGATACACTACCAGATGCACAACTACTAGCAATTAGAAAGATCGATGACCACTTCGCAGACATCGTCCAGTTCCTATCAACAAGAATGGCACCTAGTGAGTATACAATTCCCCAGAAGAAAAAACTAATGGTGTGCACTACATAATTTTCACTTATTGTTATAGGATAAATCGGTAGGTGTGGACACTAACTGATCTCCCTAGATCCACCTAGATCTAGAAAAAAACACACCAAAACATGACTCTTTCCTTAAGTTTTAAATATTGAATTTACTAACTAAAGAGGGATAGGTGACATACCATTTAAACATCACTTCCTCTCGCCATCTCCATCCTAGCTCCATTCCAACACTCATACAATGATGATCCTACAAAAGAACACAACCAACCAAAGTGATAGTAATANAATATAAACCTATGTATGTGATCAAGGAATCATACAATAAAACACAACAAGATTTATAGGAAAGAATCATATTACTGTATCATATTAAATGTGAAAGAGAGATTACAACCATGACCTTGATGTCGTAAGGTCCCTTCCAACTATCCTTCATTCCCCACACTCTTCCACTCCAAGAATTATGAGAGAATAGATATGATAATATTCACAATCAATCTTGACAAAATGACTCTTCTAGCCAAACTAATAATCTCCAAAGCTCAATCCAATCCAAGATAATCCAAAAATATCCAAAGCTAACTTTCTCCATGAGAGCTCCTCTCCTTTTATAAGTTGAAGAGGATAAGGTGAGGAGGTTAGGATGATCCCACTAAATCATGAAAGTGAGTAAGATCCAAACCATTCAGATGCCACCTCACCATGGAAGTTTCTCCCTCTAGAAGCATCGAGAAGATGCTCATTTTTCCCATGTATGAGCATTATCGCACCCTACTTATAGAGTCTGCAAACCTCTCGCAACCTAGCTATGGTGCAGCCTATGAGAATCAGGCATTCTCACACCCTAGCCATAGTGCAACATGCGAAAATCATCTTTAATAGGGTTTTCATAAAGGAAAATGCAACTTATTTTCTCAGGAAAAGTTCTTCTCCTTTCTTTCTTCAGGAACTCAAGCCACTAACCCCTCTGAAGACTACAGATAGGTTTACATCATTAATGGTCATAGGAATTACGAAAGTAATGTGTAACAGAGAGCCCCCCAAAGTATGAAGTTAGAACAGAGTGATAGCTAAAATACTTTGTCGAGTGTGTGTAGGGAACAAGGAACAGTTGATCGGAAACCTACCAACAAACAAGGAAATACAGTACAATAATATATCATCACTGAGTTAGGCATTCCCATACTCAGAATACAAATGACTCAAAGCATAAATGCTAACATGCAAAGATCCATGTTAAGTAAGACAAGGTCATGGCCACCAAACATACACCGTGGATCCATGCCATTATGAATCAAATCTTAACATAGCCACCAAAAATACACTGTGGATACATGTGTTAAAGATTCAAATTTGAACATAGCCACGAGACATACAATGTGGATCTATGCAACAATACAAAATGAATATACTCCAACGAAACTTGAATCTGTGAGAAAAGATTCAGGGTCATCATCTCCACCACTCTATAGTACGAATCTAACCATGTGATTACAGGTGTTGAAGTCGAACATGGTAGGAACCACTTGATTACTGGTAATTAGTGTATACCGTTAAGAAGTGCGATGGAAATCACCATTAATGTCAATGACTCCCAAGGTACACTAGTACAATCCAACAAATGCGAATAAATGAGTTGAAGTCGAACACTCAGCGGAATCTTCCGATCAGGGGTCGATAATGAAAGCCCACTGTCAAAAGAGAGGAAACTTGCCATTGAGGCATGTGAGTTCCAAGGTACCAATTGGTTTCTAAGTCTAATTCCTAGATAATGAGTTGAAGTCGACAGGAAAATACTTGTCACAAAAGGGCCTTAATGTATCCCCAATCAATGCCACGAAACGGGTAAAACGATTTGATGTAGATCAGAGTAACCAGTAACTCAGGATTGACTCAGGGATGGCCAAAACAATAAAAGGCTTAAGGACTACATAAATGGCTGACGCAACATAAGGCTTTCCAGGTTGAACTTCTCTTTGAACATATTGATGACATGACAAATGTCTTGTAAATACTGACTCAACAACAAGAATCACAGACCAATTTATAATCTTATAGGAGTATGATCATGAGACAAGTGGATTTTCCAACCTAGACATAAGGCGAGTGAAAGGGTGTCATGTTCAAAAGTGAGTCTTCCATAGAATACAGGTTTAGACACATTTCTTTCCCAATTTCCCCCATCATTTCTGGCGAGTACCTCATTATTTTTACACAAGCTTGAGGAGGATAACATAAGCTTGTAATGTAAGCTCGTCCTTTGGATGAGTCCCTAGGAGTATGTTTAATGAACCCTAGGAAGGAGTGGTTCGGTCCCGTAAGGGCCTTTCGATGTTTTTTTAACGAGTCCAAAGATAGAAAACTAGGGGTTTTTTCATGTTTTGAGAGTCTAAAAAACACTTAAAGAGAAATCTCTCAGTTCCTTTTTCATAAAGTAGTATGATGAGACCAAAAAAGAGATAAACTATCGCTCAGCAGATGTTTTCTTCAAATAATTTAGCGAGTGTGAAAATAACAAGATCGATCGACAATCTTTTCATGTTTAGAGAGTCTAAAAAGAGCTTAAAGGGAACTCCAGGGGGTTCCTTTTTCGTATAACCTTTACGAGTCTGAAAAAGTGATAAAAGTATACTCGGTTGCATTCTGACGTATTTACGAGCACAAGAAAGAACAAAGACTAAGCTCGGTAACTTATTCTCATGTATTTACGAGCATGAGAAAGACCAAAGACTAAGCTCGGGATTGTTTTCATTTTTACGCAAGATTTAAAACAAAACAAAACCATGCTTGGACCTGGTTTCATTTTTACACAAGCTTGAACCAAAGGAAACTATTCTTGGACCTGGTTTCATTTTTACACAAGCTTGAACCCGAGGAAACTATGCTTGAGGTAAGTGGTTTCATTTTTACACAAACTTGAACCATAGAAAACTATGCTTGGACTTCCCAACACATAACACATGGATGGTTGGTACTTAGCCCCCAGCTTAAGAAACTAGCGGCTCTACTTCAGCATGAAGTCCAGAGGCTGAAAGTATTGTCCCCCAAGCTTCGTTTCATCCAATGACAAAGGCGGAGGAAATGAAGCTTCAAATACTAGACGAAGGACTTGACTCAAACAGAGAGGGGGAAAACTATTTCATTTTTTAATGTTCTTGACATAGAAACAAGAACTATTCTCGTAACCTCTGTTTCATTTTTTAACGAGGTTTCCATAGAGATAAAAAAACTATCCTCGTAAGTGGTTTCATTTTTTAAAGCTTGAAATTAGAAAACTATGCTCAAAGACCTTTGTTTCATTTTTTAATGAGTTTGCCTCAGAGATGCAAAAACTATCCTCAGAACTCTTCTTGATCATGGATTCCAAGAGGAAAATGCTTCGAAAGGACACCATGTCAAGGGAAAAAACTCGGTCATGGCTTCCAAGAGATCTTCACTAGACGTAAGGAACACACTTTGGAAGGAACATATGTTGAGGGTGGTGACAGGGGTAAGGAGATCAGGCTCTAAAAACCCTATCGAAGAGATAAACATGTCAACTACTGGATCTAAGTCATCATAATTTGAAGCCATGGGTGACAACACCACATAATTGACCCGTGGTGAGGGCAATACCATCTGCATATAAGAACCATTTAGGGAGGCAATCCAGTCGGGGTCAATGAATGAAAGTTGATCAACAGTCACAAATCGTCCATCATGAGGGAAAGATATCACATGAAAAAAGTAGACACAATATCTTTCATGGCATAGACATAATCTTACCCAAGGAGTAAAGCGAAATCTAAGGGGTCTTGGACTACCATGATGTCAATAAAGACAATTTTCCCTCCCAAAGTTATAGGAAACTAAGGAAGGGTCCCGAAAGGTTGACTAGTTCTTCTGTTAAAAGCTAACAGATTCTGTGTAATTGGCACAAGCTAAGGACAACCCAAAGCCTACCAAGAAATAGAGGAAAAAATACTAACGGATGCACCTTCATCTATAACCATCTGGGGAACCCCCCGACCACAAACCTACACTGTAATCTAGAAAGGAATGTGAGAGGGAAGATGAGGTCCAGTTAGCACATCCCAATTAAAAAGGATGACCTAATTACTTGGAGGGGGTTCCACAGGAGAAAGAGGAATAGCTCCTGGCATGGTAGATTCTGTATCAATGAGAAAAAACATGGGCAGTATCAGGTTTACTCTCTAGTGGGAGTGTAGGATCGACCGATGGAGAGATCAGATCGACCACTTGGGTTTCATTCTCCAAGGGTGGAATGGGGTTGACGGGTGGAAACAGATCGACCGCTTGAGTTTCACTCTCTAGAGGGAGAGGGAGATTGACCGAGGAAGATATCGGATCAACCACTTGGATTTGACTCTCTGGAGGGAGAGTGGGGTTGAATGAGGGTGGGATCGGTTCAACCACTATGTAAACTAGTTTAACTAAGGATGTGACCAGATTGACAAAATGATCAACCAGATTGACCGACGAAGGGGCCAGATTGATCATTCCATCAACTAGAGGTGGGTTGAGAGAAATCTTGCAATAAGCAGCTGGAAGTTGAGGCTGTGAAACAATCATGTATTCCAGGAATTTTTAGGCTTCTTCCATATGAGGGAAAAGATGAGTTAGATGACTCCCTTTGCATAACATACATGGGAACTTGTCTCTAATTTTCTTCCTCCCAACTATATCGTGACTAGTTGATGGGAAGTCATCAACATGTTGTTCAGAGGCTAACAACATGGGTTGGCGAGGATGTGCAGACCATGCTTCTATAACCTTGGATAGACCAGGGCATTCCTTAAGAAGATGGCTACCCTTACAAAGCCTGCAAGGGCACTTGGGCTTACAGGTTGTTTGGGTGATCTTGACATCATCAACACTCCCAGCATGATTAACAGTAACTGGTTGTTTTCCAACATGTTTAGCAGTGGTTGGAGGTTTTGACCCTCGTTATTTTTCTTCTTCTTCTTCTTTCATTTCTTCTTCTTCTTATCCACCAGGTTATTAGCTTCAAATCTCTCACTCGGCGAATAAGATGAAATGGAAGAAGACCTTGGGAGTGAATAAGGTGAAGAAGATCTTACTGGTGAAGACGATGAAGGATCAACATGAGGTTGATTCTCTTAGGGGGAAGTGCTTACAACCGAAGCACTTACTACATTCAAGATTACCTGAGTGGAAAATAGCCACACTGACAATCCAATCATGAGACTTGGAAGGCTCAAAGTAATGATGTGAGGGGGACCAATGTTTCCATAAGAAGGAAAAACAAAAGGTTCCCCTAGAGTAGGGGTTCCTTCATTGGTCATTTCGGGAATTGTCACCATTAAAACAAATATCCAACTTAGAATCTTCTAGGGAAAACAAATAGCACATACTAAAAATCTAGTAAGCAAGCAAGCAAACAAAACCTTCTCGCATTGAGCTCACTAGTTGGTGATGAAATCCAATGTCGGGAGAACAAAGTAAGAAGGGGCTGAGATAGAGCGGGTGGAAAAGTTACGTTGACGACCTACTTAATGGACTTACACCCTGGTGCAAGCTCCCACACATAATCGTGGGTATACCCTCCAAGGAGCTCGAGTGAGTTTGGCCAACGTCGATTCCAGGTACCGTGAAAGCTTGCCCCTCCATAGTCACCTTGTGTAAAAACCCTAAAGAGATAGACCACTAAGGTTACCAATCACTACAGTGATGCCTGGGGAAACAATCGATAGTCCGATCCATGTGCAAGGGCAGGGTATCTAGCCCGAAATCATAAAAGGATTCCACTCATCAATGTGGGTATACCTCTCAACCAACCCCCATAATACGCGCAACCTCTACACCAAGACCAACAAAGAAGGGTGAGTAACTCTGCCAGTCTCATTGCAACATCGTGATTGACCCCTGTGTTAGAAGGGATTCCCAGGACAAAATGTAGTAAGTGGATTTAACTCTCCCTATCACAAGATACTATGTGTTATCACTGAAATTTCGTCCGCACAGGGCGACAAGAACTCAACATCATCAAACAC